>QXEO01000192.1:0-62587 GCA_007115705.1 Dactylis glomerata | reverse complement strand
GATTTCAACGGTATGATCCAACGGATCCCGAAAATCTCGCTAAGATAACTACGTCGCTTGATCCGTTATTTACGGCGGATTAATAGATGAAAGAAGGAACATCAAGATGACCGCCATCCCGGTGTAGAAGAGCTATGGCGGAAGTAACTCACCAAGAATATGCATGGCGGATATAGATGGCGATCTTGAAGTTCCCTGGGGGCTACTGTTGGGGATATACCAAATAGGTATACCAGCGACGTAGTCCTAAATCAGCAAGCCAGGGTGGCCCATCGGGGGTGGTATGGCGGATTCGCTATACCGGGCGGCCCAGTTGCTGAAGTTGCCACGGCGGTACTGGACGCAGGCACTTATGGCGGATCCAGAGACAGGCCCATGGCGGATTGCTGATGACAGGCCCATGGCGGGTTCGGAGATGGCCCATGGCGGGTTGCCTTGTAGCACACGCAGAGGACTTATTCTATGACTCCAAGTTGTATCCGCTTCGGTACCAACGTGTAGCCCACGCCAGGCGCCTTTATAAGCCCGGCGCGGAGCAGCCCTTGAGGCAAGATTAGAGTCATACGGCCAATCGTATAGCGAAACAGCCAACCTCATCATTGTAACCAAGCACTTGTTGCCATATAGTGAATTATAGCAGCACGTAGGATCTCGCCACCGTTGCGGGATCTGAAGCTGGGTAAACTCGTGCTACCACCGTCCTGGATCGCTCCTCCGTGTTCACCCCCTTCCACAAACCGCCATACCCCTACCTCTATGGCAGATCTGTTGACGAAACCACGACATCTATGAAATACTAACACATTGAAAATGCTGAAAATTATTTTGTTAAAAATAGTAGGCTTGCAAACATTTTAAAATCGGTAGAGGCCCGCTAGGTTTGAACTACATGTATATAATATAATGCTCATGATTTCTAGGTTCACAATATGTATTTTTATCAGATATCAACCGCAAGTCTGGCGAGACTCAACCCCGGGCTATGAATCTTCATGCCCGCCATTTTGAAAATAATTTCAAACGGGTATAAGAATTTAAAAAATAAACCAAACATTGTGAAACCTTTGCGTGGTGTCATATTATGTGTTATAGTTGCAAGGAAAAATATTAAACTTGGAAAATTGCAAACATCACGAAAAAAACCTTCACAAAATGAGCTATCATGTTCGATGTTTCATGGCTTTTAGGCCAGATGAGCAATGTTATGGCTAGAATCGAGGCATAGTTTGTGATAATGTGCCCATATTGTGCACACTGTTGCATCTTGGGATTGCTTACGATGTTGCAGAAGGAAGTTTCCCTTTTCATCGCACGAAAAAACCATTTTCCATTTTTAGATGCCAAGAACAAGTTTTTTTGTGAAGCAACCACCAAATTAAAGTTTCACATTGCTATCAAAACATTTTTCAAAAATACTAGACCACCTTAGATAGAAAATTCCCCAGCCGGTGCATCTGAAACCTTTCCGTCCACACCTCATGAAAAAGACAAATTCCTACCGATTCGGTAGGAGGCCCGCTAGGTTTGAACTACATGTATACGATATAATGCTCATGATTTTTTGTAAAAATCATTTTTAGATTCACAATATGTTGTTTTATCAGAGATCCACCGCAAGTTTAGCGAGACTTAACCCCAGGCTATGAATCTTCATGCCCGCCGTTTTGAATATAATTTCAAACAGGTATGAGAATTTTAAAAAATAATCCAAACAATGTGAAACCTTCGCGTGGTGTCATATTATGTGTTATAGTTGCAAGGAAAAATATTAAACTTAGAAAATTACAAACATCACAAAAAAACCTTCACAAAATGAGCTATCATGTTCGATGTTTCATGGCTTTTAGGCCAAATGAGCAATGTTATGGCTAGAATCGAGGCATACTTTGTGATAATGTGCCCATATTGTGCACACATGTGCATCTTGGGATTGCTTATAGTGTTGCAGAAGGAAGTTTCCCTTTTCATCGCACGGAAAAACCATTTTCCATTTTTTAGATACCAAAAACAAGTTTTTTTTTGAAGCAACCACCAAATTAAAGTTTCACATTGATATCAAAACATTTTTCAAAAATACTAGACTACCTTAGATAGAAAATTCCCCAGCCGGTGCATCTGAAACCTTTGTCCACACCTCATGAAAAAGACAAATTCCTGCCGATTCGGCAGGAGGCCCGCTAGGTTTGAACTACATGTATATGATATAATGCTCATGATTTTTTGTAAAAATCACTTTTAGGTTCACAATATGTTGTTTTATCAGAGATCCACCACAAGTCTAGCGTGACTCAACCCTGCGCTATGAATCTTCATGACTGTCATTTTGAATATAATTTCATAAGGGTTTAAGAATTTAAAAAATAATCCAAACAATGTGAAACCTTCACGTGGTGTCATATTATGTGTTATAGTTGCAAGGAAAAATATTAAACTTGGAAAATTGCAAACATCACAACAAAACCTTCACAAAATGAGCTATCATATTCGATGTTTGCCATAAATTGGCACATTTAATACATATGGTGACCTAAAATGCCCTGGAGGCCATGAACCCCCCCTTCGCGTATCTCCCTTGATTCGGATCGCTTCGGTCGTAACCATGGAGTATGTTCACCATTTAACGTGATGCTTGGGTCAATATTCACTCTGAAGGGCGGAATTTCAACAAACTTATTATAATCTTCTGACATGTCTGTCTTATCCTCAACTCCCACGATGTTTCTTTTCCTTGAAAGAACTATGTGACGCTTTGGCTCATCGTATGATGTATTCGTTGCCTTATCTTTTCTTTTTTCGGTTTGGAGGACATGTCTTTCACATAGAAAACTTGAGCCACATCATTAGCTAGGATGAATGGTTCGTCTCTGTAACCAAGATTGTTGAGATCCACTGTTGTCATTCTATACAGCTGGTCTACCTTTACCCCTACTCCATCCAGCTTGACCCATTTGCACCGAAACAAAAGGACTTTAAAAGAAGGTCCATAGTCAAGTTCCCATATCTCCTCTATGTAACCATAATAGGTGTCCTTTTGCCCATTGTTGTTTGTTGCATCAATGCGGACACCACTATTTTGGTTGGTGCTCTTTTTATCTTGGGCGATCGTGTAGAATGTATTCCCATTTATCTCATACCCATGGAAAGTCAATATAGCCGAAGATGGTGACCCAGCCAACAAGTACAGCTGATCTCCAACAATATTGTTGTTTATGAGATATGTCCGCAACCAACCGCCGAAAGGCGCCATATGTTTATGTGTAATCCAGGAGTCAGACTGAGCCGGGTGTTGGGAGCGTACAATATTCTTATGTTCAGTGATATATGGGGCCACCAAGGTGGAACTTTGTAGAACTGTGTAGTGTGCTTGAGTGAAAGAAATCCCGTCCATACAATACATTGATTTCTTTCCTAGAGTGCCTTTTCCACGTAGTCTCCCCTCATGCCGCGATTCAGGAACACCAATCGACTTAATGTCAGGGATAAAGTCAACACAGAACTCAATGACCTCCTCTGTTCCGTAGCTCTTGGAGATGCTTCCTTCTGGCCTAGCACGGTTATGAACATATTTCTTTAAGACTCCCATGAACCTCTCGAAGGGGAACATGTTGTGTAGAAATATAGGACCGAGAATGGCAATCTCTTCGACAAGGTGAACCAAGAGGTGCGTCATAATATCAAAGAAGGATGGCGGGAACACCAACTCAAAACTAACAAGACATTGGGCCACATCCTTCTGTAACCTTGGCGGAATATCTGGATTGATTACCTTCTGAGATATTGCATTGAGGAATGCACATAGCTTAACAATGGGTACGCGAACATTTTCTGGTAGAAGACCCCTTAATGCAACCGGAAGCAACTGCGTCATAATCACGTGACAGTCATGAGACATCAGGTTTTAGAATTTTTTCTCTGTCATATTTATTATTCCCTTTATATTTGACGAGAAGCCAGATGACACTTTGATACTTGAAAGGACTTCAAAAAAGATTTCCTTCTCTGCTTTGGTAAGAGCGTAGCTGGTAGGACTTAAGTGACGCCCTTTATCCGTCTTGTTCTGTGGATGCATGTTGTTTGGGTCTTTCATACGTTGCTGATCCTCCCGTGCTTCTGGTGTATCTTTTGTTTTTCCATACATGCCCAGAAAGCCTAGCAGGTTCACGCAAACATTTTTCATAACGTGCATCACGTCGATTGAAGAGTGAACCTCTAGGTCTTTTCAATACTCAAGGTCCCAAAATATAGATCTCTTCTTCCACATGGGTGCGTGTCCGGTAGCGATGTCATTTGGAATAGATTGACCGCCAGGACCCTTTCCAAAGATTACTTCTAGGTCCCTGACCATATCAAATAAATCATCATAAGTACGAAGTTCATGCTTGCCTTTCTTTCTTGCGGAATGCGTGGTCGTAAGAAATCGATGATGCCCCAAGTACACAATTTTCTTGCATTTTTCCAAATATATACCATCAGTCTTATCTAAACAGTGCGTCCATGCATTGCATCCCTTGTTCGTTTGTCCTGAAAGGTTACTAAGAGCAGGCCAATCATTGATGATTATGAAAAGCAATGCTTGTAGGTCAAATGGCTCCTGTTTATGCTCATCCCATGCACGTACACCTGGTTTGGCCCACAACTGTAAGAGTTCATCAACTAAAGGTCTTAGATACACATCAATGTTGTTGCCGGGTTGCTTCGGGCCTTGGATGAGCACTGGCATCATAATGAACTTCCGCTTCATGCACAACCAAAGAGGAAGGTTATAGATACATAGAGTTAGAGGCCAGGTGCTATGACTGCAGCTCTGCTCCCCAAAAGGATTCATGCCATCTGTACTTAGACCAAACCTTAAGTTCCTTGCGTCGCCGGCAAAGTCTGGGTAGTCTCTCTCAATTTTTCTCCACTGCGACCCATCAGCGGGGTGTCTCAACATCGCGTCTTTCTTACGGTCTTCTTTGTGCCATCGTAAGAACCTGGCATGCTCTTTGTTTCTAAACAGATGTTTCAACCATAGTATTATAGGAGCATACCACATGACCTTGGTAGGAACACTCTTCCTGGGGGGCTCGCCATGAACATCACCAGGGTCATCTCGTCTGATCTTATACCGCAGTGCAGTGCATACCGGGCATGCTTCCAAATTCTCGTACTCCTCACCGCGGTAGAGGATGCAGTCATTAATGCATGCATGAATCTTCTGCACCTCTAATCCTAGAGGGCAGAGAATCTTCTTTGCTTCGTACATACTGTCAGGCAATTCATTATCCTTTGGAAGCTTGTTCTTCATCATTTTCAGTAATTTCTCAAATCCCTTGTCAGATAAACCAGTCTCTGCCTTCCATTGCAGCAACTCCAGTGTGGTACTGAGCTTTGTGTTCCCATCTTCACAATTTGGGTACAACTTCTTTTTGTGATCCTCTAACATACCCTTCAACTTCTGCTTCTCATTTACACTTTCTTCTTCTCTGTGTGCATCAGCGATGGCCCGACGAAGATCATCATCAGGCTCATCTGATGCCTCTTCATCTTCAGCTTCTCCTGTCCCTTCAGCTTCAGCTTCCCCCATTGAAGTATCACCGTATTTAGGGTACATATCATCATCCTCTTCTTCTTCATTGTCTTCCATTATAACCCCTCTTTCTCCGTGCTTGGTCCAACAATTATAGCTAGGCATGAAACCTTTTCGAAGCAAGTGGGAGTGAAGGATTTTCCAGGAAGAGTATTCCTTCTTGTTCCCATAGTCAACACATGGACAACACATAAAACCATTCCGAATGTTTGCCCGAGCCACATCGCCAAAATTACGAAGACCTTCAATGAACTCAGAAGTGCGTCGGTCACCATACATCCATTGTCGTTGGTTCATATGCGTCATATAATTAGATTTACCAATACTATTACCGAACATCATAAATAGTGAAATAACCACTGTATATCGAAACATGCATTTGTATCAATGACAAATGAAAGGATAGAGTTGCTAACCTCGATCGAGGAGGAAAGAACGAGGACAAGACCTAAACATCGCTCGGGCACCTCATATCATTTTTATTTTGTGTGAGCTTAAGTAGCATCATGCTCTTAGGCATTTCATCAAACACCTCTTGTGCATAGGGGAAAAAAATCAAACTAGCACACCCCCTCTCACACCTTCCAAAGGAAAAAAATAGAGGAGAGGGCTGGTGGGTGGGTGTATTTATAGCCAGGACCTTTAGCACCGGTCTGTGCACTGAACCGATTCAAAAGGGTAGCCTTTAGCACCGGTTCGTGCCACGAACCGGTGCTAAAGGTCTGGCACCTGCCACGCGGCAGATGCGACACCTTTAGCATCGGTTCGTGGCACGAACCGGTGCTAATGGTTCCTAACGAACCGGTGCTAGAGCTCCACGGGCTCCATTTAGCTTTCTGGCAGCTCACTAGTAGAAAACAGGGCTTTAATTTTGAGCTCCATAAGGCTTTAGCACCAGTTGTCTTACAAACCCAGACTAAAGGGGTGCTTTAGCACCGGTTTGAGCTACCAGAAAGCTAAATGGAGCCTGTGGAGCTCTAGCATCGGTTCGTTAGGAACCATTAGCACCAGTTCGTGTCACGAACCAGTGCTAAAGGTGTCGCGTCTGTCGCGTGGCAGGCGCCAGACCTTTAGCACTGGTTCGTGGCATGAAACCGGTGCTAAAGGCTACCCTATTGCACCGGTTTTGGGCACGAACCGGTGCTAGAGGTCCTTCCTATAAATACAGCCACCCACCGGCCCTCTCCTCTATTTTTTTCCTGTGGAAGGTGTGAGGGGGTGTGCTAGTTTGATTTTTTTTCCCTATGCACAAGAGGTGTTTGATGAAATGCCTAAGAGCATGATGCTACTTAAGCTCACACAAAATAAAAATGATATGAGGTGCCCGAGCAATACTTAGGTCTTGTCCTTGTTCTTTCCTCCTCGATCGAGGTTAGCAACTCTATCCTTTCATTTGTCATTGATACAAATGCATGTTTCGATATACAGTGGTCATTTCACTATTTATGATGTTCGGTAATAGTATTGGTAAAACTAATTATGTGACGCAAATGAACCAAAGACAATAGATGTACGGTGACCGACGCACTTCAGAGTTCATTGAAGGTCTTCGTAATTTTGGCGATGTGGCTCGGGCAAACATTCAGAATGGTTTTATGTGTTGTCCATGTGTTGACTGTGGGAACAAGAAGGAATACTCTTTCTGGAAAATCCTTAACTCCCACGTGCTTCGGAAAGGTTTCATGCCTAGCTATAATTATTGGACCAAGCACGGAGAAAGAGGGGTTATAATGGAAGACAATGAAGAAGAAGAAGATGATGATATGTACCCCGAATACGGTGATACTGCAACGGGGAAAGCTGAAGATGAAGGGACAGGAGAAGCTGAAGATGAAGAGGCATCAGATGAGCCTGATGATGATCTTCGTCGGGCCATCGTTGATGCACACAGAGAAGCAGAAAGTGTAAATGAGAAGCGGCAGTTAAAGGGTATGTTAGAGGATCACAAAAAGAAGTTGTACCCAAATTGTGAAGATGGGAACACAAAGCTCGGTACCACACTGGAGTTGCTGCAATGGAAGGCAGAGACTGGTTTATCTGACAAGGGATTTGAGAAATTACTGAAAATAATGAAGAAGAAGCTTCCAAAGGATAATGAATTGCCTGACAGTATGTATGAAGCAAAGAAGGTTCTCTGCCCTCTAGGATTAGAGGTGCAAAAGATTCATGCATGCATTAATGACTGCATCCTCTACCGTGGTAAGTAGTATGAGAATTTGGAAGCATGCCCAGTATGCACTGCACTGCGGTATAAGATCAGACGAGATGACCCTGGTGATGTTCATGGCGAGCTCCCCAGTAAGAGGGTTCCTGCCAAGGTCATGTGGTATGCTCCTATAATACCACGGTTGAAACGTCTATTTAGAAGCAAAGAGCATGCCAGGTTGTTACGATGGCACAAAGAAGACCGTAAGAAAGACGCGATATTGAGACACCCCGCTGATGGGTCGAAGTGGAGAAAAATTGAGAGAGACTACCCGGACTTTGCAGGCGACGCAAGGAAGTTAAGGTTTGGTCTAAGTACAGATGGCATGAATCCTTTTGGGGAGCAGAGCTGCAGTTATAGCACCTGGCATGTAACTCTATGTATCCATAACCTTCCTCCTTGGTTGTGCATGAAGCGGAAGTTCATTATGATGCCAGTGCTCATCCAAGGCCCGAAGCAACCCGGCAATGACATTGATGTGTATCTAAGACCATGAGTTCATGAACTCTTACAGTTGTGGGCCAAACTAGGTGTATGTGCATGGGATGAGCACAAACAGGAGCCATTTGACCTACGAGCATTGCTTTTCGTAACCATCAATGATTGGCCTGCTCTTAGTAACCTTTCAGGACAAACGAACAAGGGATACAATGCATGCACGCACAGTTTAGATAAGACTGACGGTATATATTTGGAAAAATGCAAGAAGATTGTGTACTTGGGGCATCGTCGATTTCTTACGACCACGCATTCCGTAAGAAAGGCAAGCATTTTAGAGGTGTGGCAAATCACCGGCCAAATCCTAAACTCCGTACTGGTGATGATTTATTTGATATGGTCAGGGACCTAGAAGTAATCTTTGGAAAGGGTCCTGGTGGTCAATCTGTTCCAAATGATGTCACTACCGGATACGCACGCATGTGGAAGAAGAGATCTATATTTTGGGAGCTTGAGTATTGGTAAGACCTAGAGGTTCGCTCTTCAATCGACGTGATGCACATTACGAAGAATGTTTGCGTGAACCTGCTAGGCTTTCTGGGCGTGTATGGAAAAACAAAAGATACACCAGAAGCACGGAAGGATCAGCAACGTATGAAACACCCAAACAACATGCATCCACAGAACAAGACGGATAAAGGGCATCACTTAAGTCCTGCCAGCTACGCTCTTACCAAAGCAGAGAAGGAAATCTTTTTTGAAGTCCTTTCAAGTATCAAAGTGCCGCCTGGCTTCTCGTGAAATATAAAGGGAATAATAAATATGACAGAGAAAAAATTCCAAAACCTGAAGTCTCATGACTGTCACGTGATTATGACGCAGTTGCTCCCGGTTGCATTAAGGGGGCTTCTATCGGAAAATGTTCGCATACCCATTGTTAAGCTATGTGCATTCCTCAATGCAATATCTCAGAAGGTAATCAATCCAGATATTTTGCCAAGGTTACAGAAGGATGTGGCCCAATGTCTTGTTAGTTTTGAGTTGGTGTTCCCGCCATCCTTCTTTAATATTATGACGCATCTCCTGGTTCACCTTGTCAAAGAGATTGCCATTCTCGGTCCTGTATTTCTACACAACATGTTCCCCTTCGAGAGGTTCATGGGAGTCTTAAAGAAATATGTTCATAACCGTGCTAGGCCAGAAGGAAGCATCTCCAAGGGCTATGGAACAGAGGAGGTCATTGAGTTCTGTGTTGACTTTAACCCTGACATTAAGTCGATTGGTGTTCCTAAATCGCGACATGAGGGGAGACTACGTGGAAAAGGCACGCTAGGAAAGAAATCAATGTATTGTATGGATGGGATTTCTTTCACTCAAGCACACTACACAGTTCTACAAAGTTCCACCTTGGTGGCCCCATATATCACTGAACATAAGAATATTGTACGCTCCCAACACCTGGCTCAGTCTAACTCCTGGATTACACATAAATATATGGCTACTTTTGGCGGTTGGTTGCGAACACATCTCATAAATAACAACATTGTTGGAGATCAGCTGTACTTGTTGGCTGGGTCACCATCTTCGACTATATTGACTTTCCAATGGTACGAGATAAATGGGAATACATTCTACACGATCGCCCAAGATAAAAAGAGCACCAACCAAAATAGTGGTGTCCGTATTGATGCAACAAACAACAACGGGCAAAAGGACACCTATTATGGTTACATAGAGGAGATATGAGAACTTGACTATGGACCTTCTTTTAAAGTCCCTTTTTTTCAGTGCAAATGGGTCAAGCTGGATGGAGTAGGGTAAAGGTAGACCAGCTGTATGGAATGATAACAGTGGATCTCAACAATCTTGGTTACAGAGACAAACCATTCGTCCTAGCCAATGATGTGGCTCAAGTTTTCTATGTGAAAGACATGTCCTCCAAACCGAAAAAAAGAAAACACAAGGCAACAAATACATCATACGATGAGCCAAAGCGTCACATAGTTCTTTCAGGGAAAAGAAACATAGTTCTATGTGAAAGACATGTCCTCCAAACGGCGGGCATGAAGATTCATAGGCCGGAGTTGAGTCTCGCTAGACTTGCGGTGGATCTGTGATAAAACAACATATTGTGGACCTAAAAATGATTTTTACAAAAAATCATGAGCATTATATCATATACATGTAGTTCAAACCTAGCGAGCCCCTACCAATTTTAAAATATTTGCAAGCCTACTAATTTTAACAAAATAATTTTAAGTATTTTCAATGTGTTAATATTTCATAGAGATTTTCCTAATAAACATTTTGATAAGCTATATTTATTTTTATGATTTTTATTTATTTTACAACATTTTATGGATGTTGATCATAGCTTCAATATGGAATAAGGCGGGAACAACCAAAAATTTAAAAAACTTTTCAAATGCCCCTTTAGCACCGGTTCGTGTCTCAAACCGGTGCTAAAGAGGGTGGCGGTGCAGTGCCCAGCAAAATAACCTTTAGCACCGGTTGAAGCCACCAACCAGTGCTAAAGGTCTGAGCTTTAGCACCGGTTGGTGGCTTCAACCGGTGCTAAAGACCCTTTAGCACCGGTTGAAGCTACCAACCGGTGCTAAAGGCCTTACCTTTATAACTGCTCTTCCCCTTCCTCCCCCCGCATTGCCAATTCGCTAAGGACCACGCTAGGAGCTCTGACGACGCTGGCAGGCTGCCCTTTTTTTCCGCCGTCGTCGAAGATCGCCGCGCCGCCCGTATCGCACCGCCCGTGCCACACCCGTGCCTGCGCCTCCACCCGTATGTGCCCAACGCCGGCCGCCTCCGCCCATGCCCACCGGCCGCGCCTCCGCCCGTGCTCGACGCCGGCTGCCTCCGCCCATGCCCACCGGCCGCGCCTCCTCCCGTACCGGCCGCGCGCGCCTCCGCCCGTGCCCACCGGCCGCCAAGCGCCGCCCCTACAGGTAATTGGGTTAGGATTAATTTAGAGTATTTTTATTTAGAATTTAGGGTTAATTAGTTTAGTATTTAGGGTTATTTAGGGTTAATTAGGGTTAATTAGGGTTAATTAGGGTTATTTAGTATTTAGGGTTATTTAGGGTCATTTAGAATTTTAGAAATAGGAATAGGAATAGATTATTATAAATAGAAATAGAATTATAGAAATAGGAATAGAATTTTAGAGATATGCAATTTTAGAAATAGAAATAGGAATAGGATTTTACAAATAGAAATAGAATTTTAGAAATAGGAATAAGATATTTCTATAAATAGAAATAGAATTTATAGAAATATGAATAGATTTTTATAAATAGAAATAGAATTATAGAAATAGGAATAGAATTTTAGAGATATGAAATTTTAGAAATAGAAATAGGAATATGATTTTATAAATAGAAATAGAATTTTAGAAATAGGAATAAGATATTTCTATAAATGAAATTCAAATGCAATTCAAAAAAACATTGCTTGTATAATATCTGTTTGGGTTAAGTTAATTTAGCTAGCATAGATGTGTTATATATGACACATATTTTAGAAATAGAAATAGGAATAGGATGCTTATATAATAACTTGTAATAATTCTTGGCAGAAACTATGGATCTCGGAAGAGACGAATTCCAGGAAAGCATTATCGAGGACATCATCTGCGATAATGATGACGATGTCACCTCATTGTTTCTAAACAACTCCGGTGAGGGAGATGATCAAAACCGAAGAGATGAGGGAGAAGGCGCCGGCTCCAATGAGGGAGAAGGTGTCGGTGAGGGAGAAGGCGCCGACTCTGAAGAGGGAGAAGTCGATGGCTCCGATAGAACCTTAAATATTACAAAGTCCGGAGAGATAGATGTGCATTAATAAATTAAGCCTCTGTTGTATAGATGGATTATTTGATTCATATATTAACGCTCTTTCTTCTTTTAGCCCTCTGGATCGAGCCACTCTTCTGTAAATAAAAGAGGTCCGGCCAGAAGGTTGGAAGAACATGAAAGGTACCGGATAGAAGAAATTGGTGAAGATGGCGAACCGATTGCTCCCGTGGCTCACGCAAGTAAATTTACAAGACAATGCAGAGTTCTTGTTAGGGAGGACATTCCGATCACCCTTCGAGAATGGAAGAAGACAAAGATGTAACCAGTTAAATATGTCCGCAAGAGATTGAAGAATATGCTTTGGAAGAACCTCATGGTTAATTTTACCCTACCGGCGGCGCCAGAGGTGGATCGAAATGAGGTGGATCCAAATGAGGAGGATCCAAATGAGGAGGATTTAGATGACGATGATCGTCATCTGAATATCATAGAGCGGAAAGTCAAGAAGTGGACTCTTTTGAAGATGGCACTACAATTCAACAACTAGAAGAAAAGATTGTACAAGGAATTTGTCGACAAAGAAAATACTCCGGTGTTCACTAGAGCATATGAGAAGATAAAAGACCACTGGGACGCATTCGTGGAGTACAAGACTTCGGAGGCAGCTAAGAGAAGGTCAGAAATAAATAAGAAAAATGTTGCTAAAAAGAAGTATCACCATACTATGGGGCAAGGAGGCTACAAGTCTGGCAAGCCTAAGTGGAAGAAAATGGAGGACGATCTAATTGCTAAAGGGATCATTCCGGAGACATTGAAATGGAACGATCGGTCAAGGGATTGGTTTTACGGGCATGGAGGGAAGTTGGACTTAGAAGGGAAGTGTGTATATACAAAAAAGCATGACGAAGACCCCCTTCCCATTGATGCCCTTAGAAGCGCATCAAAGGATGTTGAAGAGGGAAGGTTCCATCCCGAAAGAGAGAAGGACGAACACGAACCACACCAGGCTCCAAACCGTGGAAATTCGGGTTTCCCGTGGAAAGGAAGAAATTTCCCGATAGAAGCCATCGGAGAAGAAAGGAAAGGGAGGCAGACCGCATGTCTCTGATAGAACAAGAGCTGAAGCGGTAATCAGACTTGTTAAATTGGATGAGCCAGCAAGGTTCCATCTCAGCGGAAAAGCAGCATGGCATCCACGGACCTCCTAGAGGATGATGATGAACCGATGATCCGCTACCCAGTGGATGATATCACGGAGTTGACATCTTGCGAGCTACATGTGAAGGTCGTGAACATAACCATGAAGGTGGCGGTCGGCTATGCCTTACCCATTGGACCTGATTCAACATATCATTGCCGTCCGATTCCACATGGCTATGCTGTTGCCGGGGTGGATGAAGTTCTGGGCGGATTTGAGCAGCTGAAGCTTGGCGACCCTGCGGGTGAAGGGGATTTGTATGAGCTGGGAGAAGCCAAGAAGACCACCGTTCTATGGCTAAAGGAATACATCGTGCTTCCAAATTGGACGCCAGGGTCTCCAGCGCATCACCCTTCTCCACCGCCACGTCAGCCTTCTCCGCCATCTCCGCGTCAGCCTTCTCCGCCATCTCCGCCGCATCAGCCTTCTCCAGCATACCAGCCTTCTCTAGCTAGTGAGCCGTCACCGCCACCTCCGCCCACTGAGGCTCAGAGCCAAAAGCGAAAGCGTACCATCGCTGCTCCCAAGAGTAACCGATCACCGATCCGTCGACAGGAGCCCCTCCCAAGAGTACCTAAGGTTCCTCCCAAGAGACCTTACGACTATACTCCGGAGGAAAATGTGGTGAAAGTACAAGAGAAATAAAAGAACTTCTTTGAAAATTTGAAGAAAAAGAAGACCGAGCAGTCCGCCGAGCAGCCTCCTCTAGATCCGAAAGTGTTAAAAATGTTGAAGACCCTTCACCAACTCGAGCCAAGGCTTGCATTAGACTATGACCACACTATTCTCAAGTCAGATGCAGCAAAGCGGTCGAAAGGTAAATCAGTTCCGCAGCTCAGAGAATAGATGAACTCGTCCCCCCCGCTCCAAGTATTTCCCGATGTCCAGTATGATCCAGATATCATAGCACTGTACAAAGAGGAGGCCGAAGCTATAGGTATGTCTGTTTCTCAGTACTTAAGCAAGTGTGATTTCCCCACAGCTGAAGTAGTAGCATACCAATACCGGCACGGGAGCCCTCTCGTCAGACCCGAGGAGATTCTGGATCTACCAACAAGAATGCGAAAATTGCATAAGTGGTACATGGAAGCCTCACAGCATGGGCAGAACCGGATCATACTAGGAATTAATGATGAGCATTACTTTCGTGGAAACGACGACATAAACATCGAATTTGCTAAATTATTTCAGTTATACAATCATGACACCCTCGACAAATCGATGATCAGTGCCTATTGTTTGTATGTATTAATTTTGTAATTAAGTCTTTAGCTCATCTCATCTCATTCATTGCATGCATAATTTTACTCACTATATTATGCAGATTGAAGAAACTCGAATGCAAAAGAGGACAAATCTATGACATTGGGTTCATTGACCCATATACTGTGAACAAGCTAACTCTCCATAACCATATCAAGGACACGGAGAATAACTTGGTACAGGCGTTAAGGAAACAAGAAACCATGACGAAAATTCTATTTCCTTACAACTTCAAGTGAGTGTGTTACTGTCTTATACACATTACTATTTTGGTTACTCGATATTAAGTGTGTGTTATGCGTGTGTGCAGGTATCATTTTATTCTGCTAGTTATTGAACTTGATAGAGGATGAGTACTAGTCATGGACTCGAAATGTAAACCCCTTGAGACATTCGGGGACATGATTGATACACTCCAGCGGTAATTTCAATCATTATGCATGGCACTATATCAGCAACTTTCGTTCATTTCCCGATATCAAGTAATTACTAACTTCTTTATTCATTTTCTTTGCCAGGCAGTGCTTGGAAACGGTTAACGGATAAGGCACCGGGTCCCTGGAAAAAGGAGCTTGAATTTAAACAAGTACCGGTAAGTACTACTAGCTAGGTCCGCGCATCTCTTTGGTTCTAGTTTCAATACCATTATCATCCTTGATTATTATTTTGATTGAACTCTATCCTCGTAAAGTGCTTGAAGCAAGAAGACAGGTGATGTCTGGCGTGTAGTTGATGATTATTATGGCCAGGCAGTTGGGAAACTCCAAGCGAAAAGTATGATGAGCACAGCAGCAAGTCTTTTCCCTCAGTAAGAAACCAAGGTATGTCGATCAGGAGAAGAGCAGACAAACAACTGAAGGTAATGCGGACTGGCTTAATAACACTCCAACAAGGGCGCCGTTTAACGATACTTGTTGACTCGTCTTTGGCCAGTAGCAACGTGAAACCTGCACACAACATAACCAAGTACTTTGTTCCCAATTTGCGATGAGGTTGTCAATCTCACCGGTTGCTTGAAACAAAGGGTATGAGAGTATCGAGTGGAAAACAGTAAAAGTATGCGAGTAAAGTAAACAGTGCGAGTAAAGTAAACAGGTGATAGCAATATGATGGAAATAGGACCGGGGTGCACAGTTCACTAGTGGTGTCTCTCCATAAGATAAATAACAGATGCTAGGTAAACACATTACAGTTGGGCAATTGATAGAATAAAGATAAACGTGATATGTCAAGAAGATCACTATGCAATTTACTCTGGGCATTACAACAAAATACATAGACCGCCATCCAACTGCATCTATGACTAATAATCCACTCCCGGGGATATCATCCGAACACCCCATGAGTATTAAGTTGCGAACAACAGATAATTGCATTAAGCAAAGTGTGTAATGTAAACAAAGCATATGCCCTGGAGCATATGAATGTTGTTTTCTCCCTAGTAGCAACAACACATCTACAACCTTAGAGGTTTCTGTCACTCCCCCAGATTAAATAGAGGCATGAACCCACTATCGAGCATAAATACCCCCTCTTGGAGTCACTAGCAACTACTCGGCCAAGATAGCTACTAACAACGGAGAGCATGCAAGATCATAAACAACATAGAGATAACATAAGATATATTTCAGTATAGCAACTCAATCATAACACCAATATTCATCGGATCCCAACAAACCAAACATGTAGAATTACATAACGGTGATCTCAATCATGTAGGGCAGCTCATGAGATCTAAACATGAAGCACA
The DNA here is from genome assembly GCA_007115705.1 of Dactylis glomerata. Classification (NCBI taxonomy): domain Eukaryota; kingdom Viridiplantae; phylum Streptophyta; class Magnoliopsida; order Poales; family Poaceae; genus Dactylis; species Dactylis glomerata. The sequence goes on along the minus strand of QXEO01000192.1, from coordinate 46,354 downwards.
TGGTGGAGAGGACAACCATCTAGCTACTGCTATGGACCCATAGTCCAAGGTAGACTACTCACTCATCGCTCCGGAGGCAAGCATGGCGATGAAGAAGACCTTCGGTGGCGATTCCCCTCTTCGGCAGGGTGCCGGGAAGAGCTTCTGGACCCTCCTGATCTCGGGTCAATGACGGCGGCGGATCGCGATGTGTTTCTGGAAAATTGATCGAGTACTTAGGTTTTTCCCGTCGGGGGGTCTTTATAGGCGAAGGGGCATCGTCAGAAGTGGACCGAGGTGTCCTCACACATAGGGGGCACGACCAGGGGCTGGGCCGCGCTGCCCTGGTGTGTGGGGCCCTCGTGGCCCCACTCCGTCTCCTCTTCGGATCTCTGGAAGCTTCTGGGAAAAATAAGACTTCAAGAACTTGTTTCGTCCAATTCCGCGAATATTCCTGTGTAGCTTTTCTGAAACACAAAAACAGCAGAAAAATAGGGAACTGGCACTGTGGCGACTTGTTAATAGGTTAGTTCTAGAAAACGCATAAAAGTGCCACGAAGTGTAACGAAACATTAGGCAAATGGTGTAAAAACAAGCATGGAGCATCAAAAATTATGGATACGTTGGAGACGTATCAGCATCCCCAAGCTTAACTCCTGCTCGTCCTCGAGTAGGTAAGTGATAACAAAAGAATAATTTTTGAGGTGACATGCACCTACACAATCTTGATCATATATGTAAGCATTGAGCTGGGATCAAAAGAACTTAAAACATGGGCATAAAAGATATAATCTTGACAATAAAGAACTTAGCAACCATGTTGTACCATGAAAATGAACACAAAAAAAAAGATCATGAAAATGAAACAATGAAAGTCAAACGCGTGTTCAAATCATAAGGAAAAACATATAAATGATTTTCAGCTTGTCCTTCATGGAGAGCAAAACATAAATGCATAGGACACCTTTAAGTTTAAGAGGGCAACTAGATACAAATAATTTGAGAACAAGTGAAACCAACAATATGAATCAATCAATAAAAACTTTGGGACAATGCACATTATACTAAGAATAACAACTATGCTCTCTTAATGGTGCATAAAGATAGAAGGTGGCGACTCAACATAAAAGTAAAAGAAAGGCCCTTCGCGGAGGGAAGCAGTGATTGCAAGTTTTATAACCTTCAAAAATTATGGTACTTACCGGCTTTGAGCTCTCATTGCCCCCATCATAAGCATCTTGAATGGTTAAAGTTAATGCGAGAACAATTATGATGCATATGCTTGACAAATCATAAGTTGAAAACCTCGTGTCCCGTGAATACGAGTACCCAAACCTCATGCTACTTTACTTAGAGTCCCAAGCAAGGCTCTTGTCATTGTAAGTATATGCGTATCATCGAGAACTGCCAACGGGGTACCTCCGTGCCCGATGACATGGAACAAGCCTATATCAAAATGACAGGACAAGCAGATAATGAACACCTCGACATCTCTTTTATTTACCATTTGTATAGCTTTTTATTTTGAGATGCGTCGTCGAATGTCCACTATGGGTATGCTGCAAATTTCCACCATGAGTTATGCATGGCTTAGATTGGCGGCCCAGGCGTTTCCCTAACACATATACAAACTCCATGATCCCCGCAAGATTCCCAATTCATTTCACACCGCGGGCATCCATAAACAAAAGATCACGATATCAACTCAAATAAGAAGTGCAATGTTGAAAGCTTGCCCATGACTGCATGGCTGGGCTAGTCTCCAACTTACAACTTGCAAGCATAACAACTCAACATAAGAGATCACAATATCAAATTTTTAAGGATAAGAAAAAGTAAAGTGTGCCTTCCGGTTCGTGAGAGCTTTACTGACCAATTTTCGCATAACACTGGTAAGAGTTTAATTTGAAGAGAAAATAAACGCAAGTCAAATTTACTTGGAATAGCAAATTGCTAATAGGTATGTATGGTGGACACTTTGACAAACTTGGTTTTTAGGAGTTGGATGCACGAGTAGAGCTCATACTCAGTACAAGGCGAGGGCTAGCAAAAGACTGGGAGCGACCAACTAAGAGAGCAATAACGGCCATAATCATGCAAAGCGACATTAAAAGAAGCATAAGATGGCATCAAAATTCAAAAACTAAATGATCATAGAGGCTATTGGCAACTTTGTAAGAGTCTAACATGTGTGAGCATGCGCCAAGTCAACCCAAATAAAGCATCAAGGAGAAAACCAAAATAATGCTTCCAAATAATAAAAACAACGCATGATTTTTTCAAAGGCTCATTAAGCAATCTCAGTTATTTGAGACAAGTCATGATACAGCAAAACCACTAAGCATACTATCAAAAAGACATCAAGCATGACATGAAAAAGCCTAAGCCGCAGTCTACACAAGCTCCTTCTTGTACCACTTTTTTGCATAAAGCTTTTTCTCTTTTCCAACACCATTTGAACTTTTTAAATCCAACTCTTTTGAGGAAAACCAACATGGTCCAGAGGCAAAAATACACCTTGATAAATAAATATAAGAAGATCTGAACGCAAATCAAGGCGAAAACGAAAACCAAAAGCAGTAGCAGAAAAAGAAGAATACTCGGTTTTTGATAAGAATGAAAACTAGAGCGTTCTTGGCAAATGAAAAGCAAGGCAACTTCTCCAAAAGAAATTTGTTGGGGTCCAACCATTTATTGTAGAAAACAAAACAAAACTAATAAAGAAAACTAAAACAACTGACGCTCCAAGAAAAATGCATAGTGCATGAAGCAATAAAAATATAGTGTCTTGAAAGGTGACCTGATTTTTGCCGATGAAGAAGGGGTGCCTCGGGGGCATCCCCAAGCTTTGAAGCTTGTACCTCTTGGATATTTCTTGGGGTGTGTGGGCATCCCTAAGCTTGAGCTTTTGTCCATTCTTCAACTCATCTCATCATTCTCCAATCCCTACACTTGAAAACTTCCTTCATACAAAACTAAACACAAATCTATTAGCAACATTAGTGTAAGCATAACATATAATCAACCTCTTTTGCTTCAGGTTTCAACCTAAAATCACCACATATAAAGTATATACTACTGTAGCAACTTCCCCAAAAGTTCCGTGATCAAAAGAACTAAAAAAGAAAGCGATAAAGCGGCAAACACAAATATTGGCAGAAATCTGTCAAAACAGAACAGCTGACAAAGGTCGAATTTTTGAGGTGTTTTCTGTTGCTCAAATCAAAAAGTGTTCAACTAATGAAAGTTTCAATATAACCTGGGGCATATGCACAAGAAATCGCAGGTCCAAAAGATATACAGAGAATGTTTACGAATTTTTACGGTGCAGCACCGAAAACAGTTTCAGGACAGCAACATCCCCAAATCTTTACCTCACTCAAATTAGAGGCTTCTCTTGGCACAACAATGAAATAAAAAGGATAAGGAGAGTTCATTACAGTAGTAATGACTTCCAAGACTCAAATAAAAGAAAAAGTACTGAAAATAAAACATTAGGTTATCTCCCAAGAGTGCTTTTCTTTAACGCCTTTGAGCTAGGCGCAGAAAATTGCGACTCAAGTATTTTTAGAAGAAGCATTAAGATCAACTGCAGAGGTCTTGTCAATAAGGCATTGTATTTCATCCACATAAGTTTTTTAAGACCCTTTGTGATCACGCTTTGGTTCACTCAAATCACTAAAAAGATTTTTGGGACAGATCCAGTCAAAATTATTTTCGAAAGCTTCATACAATCCCAAGAGCTTGCTAGGTGTAGGTATTTCGGTTCCTTCATCATTTGTGCTAATAACCTTTATAGGTGAACCGAGTTTATTAAAGTTCTTAAGAACTTTCCTAGCTTCAATAGCAACATCTTTAAATTCTAAGCGCAAAGTTTCCAAGATAAAGGCTTTCTTTTCAGGATCTTCAATTTAATGAAGCTTAAGGAACATGTTTTGAATAAAAGGATTAAGACTAGCAAACCTAGCTTCCAACATGTAAACTAAATAAGCAGAAGCAACTTCATAACTAGGAGCTAGCTCAACCAAAGACTTTTCCTCAACTTCTTTATACATACTAATGTGATTAAAGAACTCCTCAATGTTATCCTTCCCAATAATTGAACCACTACCTACGGAGAGGTCCTCCAGAATGTACTTAGGGAACAACATAATGAACTAAAGTAAAGAAATAACAACTACCAAGGATTCTAATTTTTTTAGGTTTTTGATAAAACGATGCAAGTAAAAATAAATAAAAGTAGAGCAAAACAAATAACAAAGTAAAGGATGTACGTGCGAAAAACTCCCCTTGCAGAGGTCTTCCACTTCTTCCCCGGCAACGGCGCCAGAAAAAGGGCTTGATGTCTGGCGTCTAGTTGATGATTATTATGGCCAGGCAGTTGGGAAACTCCAAGCGGAAAGTATGATGAGCACAGCAGCAAGTCTTTTCCCTCAGTACGAAACCAAGGTATGTCGATCAGGAGAAGAGCAGACAAACAACTGAAGGTGATGCGGACTGGCTTAATAACACTCCAACAAGGGCGCCGTTTAACGATACTTGTTGACTCGTCTTCGGCCAGTAGCAACATGGAACCTGCACACAACACAACCAAGTACTTTGTTCCCAACTTGCGATGAGGTTATCAATCTCACTGGTTTGCTTGAAACAAAGGGTATGAGCGTATCGAGTGGAAAATAGTACAAGTATGCGAGTAAAGTAAATAGGACGAGTAAAGTAAACAGGTGATAGCAATATGATGGAAATAGGACCGGGGTCCACAGTTCACTAGTGGTGTCTCTCCATAAGATAAATAACACATGCTGGGTAATCAAATTACAGTTGGGCAATTGATAGAATAAAGATAAACGTGATATGTCAAGAAGATCACTATGCGATTTACTCTGGGCATTACAACAAAATACATAGACCGCCATCCAACTGCATCTATGACTAATAATCCACTCCCGGGGATATCATCCGAACACCCCATGAGTATTAAGTTGCGAACAACAGATAATTGCATTAAGCAAAGTGTGTAATGTAAACAAAGCATATGCCCTCGAGCATATGAATGTTGTTTTCTCCCTAGTAGCAACAGCACATCTACAACCTTAGAGGTTTCTGTCACTCCCCCAGATTAAATAGAGGCATGAACCCACTATCGAGCATAAATACCCCCTCTTGGAGTCACTAGCAACTACTCGGCCAAGATAGCTACTAATAACGGAGAGCATGCAAGATCATAAACAACATAGAGATAACATAAGATATATTTCAGTATAGCAACTCAATCATAACACCAATATTCATCGGATCCCAACAAACCAAACATGTAGAATTACATAACGGTGATCTCAATCATGTAGGGCAGCTCATGAGATCTAAACATGAAGCACATGGTGGAGAGGACAACCATCTAGCTACTGCTATGGACCCATAGTCTAAGGTAGACTACTCACTCATCGCTCCGGAGGCAAGCATGGCGATGAAGAAGACCTCCGGTGGCGATTCCCCTCTCCGGCAGGGTGCCGGGAAGAGCTTCTGGACCCTCCCGATCTCGGGTCAACGACGGCGGCGGATCGCGATGTGTTTCTGGAAAATTGATCAGGTACTTAGGTTTTTCCCGTCGGGGGGTCTTTATAGGCGAAGGGGCATCGTCAGAAGTGGACCGAGGTGTCCTCACATATAGGGGGCGTGGCCAGGGGCTGGGCCGCGCTGCCCTGGTGTGTGAGGCCCTCGTGGCCCCACTCCGTCTCCTCTTCGGATCTCTAGAAGCTTTCGGGAAAAATAAGACTTCAGGAACTTGTTTCGTCCAATTTCGAGAATATTTCCTGTGTAGCTTTTCTGAAACACAAAAACAGCAGAAAACAGGGAACTGGCACTGTGGCGACTTGTTAATAGGTTAGTTCCGGAAAACGCATAAAAGTGCCACGAAGTGTAATGAAACATTAGGCAAATGGTGTAAAAACAAGCATGGAGCATCAAAAATTATGGATACGTTGGAGACGTATCAACGGGAATAATTTATGTGGATTCTATGTCTGCGAGTTCATTTGAGAGACTTGTTGTGAGAAGAGAAGACTACAACAACTAGATGTACGTAAACAATATTCACAATTTTATTTTATTACCATCATTTATGTTGAGTTTCTTCATTCATATATATTGATCCCCTTCTTAACATTAGATCGAACTGAAGCGGGATCGTCTTCTAGCAACCGAGCATGTACGAGCAATTCAAGAGGAAGTGCCAGGATTCTTACTTGATGAGGTCATAGCACCAATCGGAGAATACCATCGGCATTACGAGTTTGAAAAATCGTAACCGAAATTATATTGTATATATGCATGAATGTGTAGAATGTACCATTTTGTAATATGTTCGACCAAGCACGATGAAAGATGACACGTACTAGCTTCGATCTCTATATGTATGACTATATTATGTAATATAATGGTTTTCTTTTATATGTGCATCAACGTGTTTCAAATACCCTAAAAAAACGTATTCCAAATGCTAGGGTTTAGGGTTTCAGCCACAATGTTAGGGGTTTAGGGCTGCCACATTGCCAACCTTTAGCACCGGTTCATATTATGAACCGGTGCTAAAGGTCCTCCGGCAGGGGCGCGTGTGGAAGGCCACGTGGAGACCCTATAGCACCGGTTCGTAACACAACTATTGAAATATTGGGCCATTTCAGCTTGGCCCATAATAGATTTCAGAATTTCCTAGAAATCTCAAAGCTCATGTGTGTGAGCCTATGTGACATGCAGCCCAAGTTGTTGGCTGCATAAAGGCAAGGGGTGGGAGCTAAGTTTAGTCCCACATGGAAAGTTGGGAGAGATGTAGACCAACATATAAGGTGGAGTGTTGCACCACTTGGTAAGTGAGTGAGAAGAGAAGTGCCACATGCGCGCTCCTCCTCCTCCTCCTCGCTCGCTCGTCTCGACTCGACTCGACACGACACGATGTGTGCGCGCGCGCCGCGGTTTGCGGAATTGAGCCTCGGAGCCAAGCTTATCTTTTTGCTGCACAGGAAAATCGAACGTTTGACTGAGTCCTTGACGGACGCGTCACAGCTAGCCGGTTCGGGTCGCTCCCGGATCATGGGCTGCTGTGTGGCCCACGTTGCCTAGGGTTTCCCCGCTGTGCGCCCGCGCCTATATAAACTCTAGCCCAGCTACCGCCGCACATATCCTGAAACCAATCTAGGGTTTTTGCCACCTCTCGCCGCTTGCGCCGCCTCCGTAGTCTACCTCATCCCGAGCGCCGGCGTGCACCGGTGAACGGGAGAGCAGGTCTCTAGAACCACTCGCCTTTGTGATCCTGTACGGGAGAGGGCGAATTAGGTTTTTGGGAAGCGCTCTACGCGACTGCTCAAGTTCTTCATCACGGGTTGCCTTCCCTCCAAGTTGGGCGGTGCAGCCTACCGACGTCTTCGTCGCCGTCTGCTTCGACCGGTCTTCTCCAACGTTGTCATCAACAACGTTACTGCTACGACTACATCTGCAAGCGAACGGTATGTGCGGTGTACTACTGTTTCCCTGTTCATCATGTTCTGCGAGTACATGTTTCGCTGCTACTTGTTTCCGTTCATCTTGCTGTTCAATGCATCTAGTATGTTCGAGTTACATGTGGTAGTAGTTGGTATTGTCATTTTTAATATTCTGGAATTAACTATGGAAATTGTGCCTAATTATCCAACAATCCAAAAACCTAATTGTAGGCAATTTCCTGAATTATCAATGGCTGGTTTTACCGATGCACTGAGGCCAGATAAATTTACCGGTGTGCACTTTAAGAGGTGGCAGTACAAGGCTGAGCTTTGGCTGACCACGATGAAAGTGTTCCAGATTAGTAAAGGCAAACCTGAAAGAACTATGTCTGAGGATGATCAGAAAAAGTTTGAGGAAGCCAATACTATCTTTGTGGGATGCATTCTGAGCATTCTTGCTGACCGTCTGTGTGATGTGTTTATGCACATAAAAGATGGGAAGGAGCTCTGGGACGCACTGGACACCAAGTTTGGTGCTACAGATGAAGGAAATATGCCCTAGAGGCAATAATAATATTGTTATTATCATATTTCTTGTTCATGATAATATTTATACTCCATGCTATAATTGTATTAAGCGGAAACATTAATACTTGTGTGGTTTATGAACAACACCGTGTCCCTAGTACGCCTCTACTAGACTAGCTCATTGATTAATGATGGTTAAGGTTTCCTAACCATAGACATGAGTTGTCAATTAATAATGAGATCATATCATTAGGAGAATGATGTGATGGACAGACCCAAATAAAGCAGAGCAATTAGATCGTGTCATCGTGTTCTTCTTTGCGAAGCTTTTCTTATGTCATGTATTGTATTCCTTAGACCATGAGATAATACAACTCCCTAGTATCGGAAGAAAGCTTTGAAGTCATCAAACGTCATCCTATGTGAGGGTGATAATAAAGGTGTCTCTCAGGTGATCGGAAAGTATTTGTTGGGTTGTATGTATCGAGATGGAATTTGTCCCTCCCAAGTCGGAGAGATATACTTCGGGCCCACTCGGTAATCGATATCAACACCGCTTGCAAGCATGTGGTTAAGGAGTTAATCACGAAGTGATATCGGATTACGGAACGAGTAAAGTACTTGCTGTGAACGAGATTGAACTAGGTATGGCGATACCGACGATCAAATCTCGGGCGAGTAAAATATCGTGTGACGAAGGGAATACATATACGGGATTAATTGAATCCTGACATCGTGGTTCATCCGATATGATCATCGATGAATATGTGGGAGTCAATATGGGTTTCCAGATCCCGCTATTGATTATTGATAGAAGATCATGTCTGCATATTCTCGAACCCGTAGGGTCACACACTTAACGTGCATCGACGCTAGGATAGAATGGATAATTGGTTTATGAGTTTTAGTTCGGAGTCTCGGATGAGATCCAGGACGTCACGAGAGGTTCCGGAATGGTCCGGAGAATAAGATTCATATAAAGGAAAGCAGTTTTTGGATTCCGGAAAGGTTTCGGAGTTTATCGGTATTGTACCGGAAGGTTCTAGAAGGTTCCAGAGTGGGACCAACGTGGGCCCACTTGACGGAGGCCTGCGTGGGCCTAAGGGGAAGTGCCCTGGCCGCCTTGGGCCAGGTGCACAAGGCCCTTAAGGCCCAGCCGGCCAAGCCCAAGGGGAAACCCTAAAGGAATCTTCAAATAAGGAAGGGGGGAAACTTGCCCCCCACTCTTCCTTATCCAAGTCGGCTAGGGATTGGAGGAGGGACCAAGCTGGCCGCCCAGCCCCCCATATAAGGGGGGCAGGGGCGCAGCCCTCCCTCACCCCAAGACCCAAACCCTAGCCGCCCCTGCTGCCCTCCCTCTCTCTCTCTCTCGCGACTGCGCGTAGGCGAAGCCCTGCCGCAGAAACTCTCCACCATAAGCACCACGCCATCGTGCTGCTGATCCAATCTATCTCTCCACCATACTTGCTGGACCAAGGAAGGTGGAGACGTCGCTGCACCGCACGTGTGCAACTCTCGGAGGCGCCGCCACTTGCGGCGTAGGATCGGATCGGATCGCGAGGAGGAGACGGCGAGTACGACTACGTCAACCACGTTCTCTTGAACGTTACCGCTGTGCGATATCTTCAAGGGTATGAAGATCTCATCTACCTCTCTCGTTGATTACATCTCCTAGATTAGATCTTGGCTTTCTTGTTCGCATCCGTAGGAAAATTTTTGATTTACTATGCTGCGAAACCCTTCAGTGGTATCAGAGCTAGATCTATGCGTAGATGTGTTTCACGAGTAGAACGCAACATGCTTGTTGCGGGCGTTGATGTTTTCTGTTGCAAACCTCTTGTTGTGTATCTCTTATGGCGCGGTATAGTGAGATCGAAGCGGTCCAGGCCAACTTTACGCGACCGCGTTCGCGAGACCGGCTCCGCACTTGACGTGTGGCTTGTTCCACACATGCGGCTGGTGGATGCCAGTTTCTCTCACTATAGTAGTCATGGGACTTACATCGGATGTTAGCAACCATAATATCACCGTTGTGGCTTTTCGTAGGTAAGAATCGTTCTTAGCTTGCTACTCCCATAAGCCACGTAAAACATGCAACAACAAAGTAGAGGCGTCTAACTTGTTTTTGCAGGGAGTGTTTTGTGATATGGTATGGCCACAAGATGTGATGTGATATATGTGATGTATGCGATGATCATGTTTTGTAATCTTTCACGACTTGCATGTCGATGAGTTCACAACCGGCAGGAGCCATATGGTTGTCTTTATAATTGTGTATGACCTGCGTGTCAACTTCTTATACGCCATGTAATAGCTTTACTTTATCGCTAAGTAGTTAGCAATAGTTGTAGTTGCTATTCGTGGTGGAGGCAATCATGGTGGAATGATGGAGATCATGCCGGTGCGCACAAGATGGAGATCATGGCGCGGAGATTGGCTATACCATGTCACATAAAATTATATGCATGTGATGTTTATCCTTTTATGTATCTTATTATGCTTAGATCGCGACGGTAGCATTATAAGATGATTCCTCACTTAAAGATCAAGATAAAATTGTGTTCTCCCCTCGTATGCGCCGTTGCGAAAGTTCGTCGTGTTCAAGCATCTCGTGATGATCGGGTGCTATAAACTCTACGTTCACATACAACGGGTGCAAGCCAGTATTTGCACATGCGGAGATACTTGGGTTTGACTTGACGAGCCTAGCATGTACAGACATGGCCTCGGAACACACGGACCGAAAGGTCAAGCATGAGTCATATGGATGATATGATCAACATGTTGATGTTCACCATTAAAGCTACATCATTCACGTGATGATCGGTCTCGGTGTAGTGAATTTGGATCATGCTTCACTAAACAACTTTGAGGGATGTTGAATTTAGTGGGAGTTCATTAGTAATTTGATTAACTTGAACTAATTATCTTGAACTAAATCTTGTTGTATTTGCATAAGTCGTTGTAGTCTTTGGCACCGTTTCCCACCGACACTTAGCTTAATTGAGTTAAAAGAAACTATAGAATTCTGGATAATCTTTTTGGTCTAGTGCCGTTTAGTTAGAATGTCAAGACTAAAGATTAAGTCCTATTGCAAACTTTAGCAAATCTTGCTTGCTTCATACGATTTAATAAATTGTATTAATCTAAGAGCAACGATTCAAGTTTAGTATCTAAAGATCATATGTTTGCCTTCATGATAAATTGATCTTCAAAATTGTTTGAGAATCAAAGTGATCATCGAGCTGAAAGAATTGTTTCAGAAACAAATAAGAAGTGAAAGATATTTGATATCTAAAACTTTGATTGTTTGCAAAATGATGAAGTATAATTTAGTAAAAGAACATATGCTCATATTGTATGACTATGTGCGAAGATTGAAGATGCTAGGCATCCCGATCACCCAAAAGTTTGGGAACTAATATTATACTTGCATTCATCCTTATAAGCTATAGTAGTTTCATCATGAAAGATGTCATGATAGGATGAATGAAAAGGTATTGGCTAAATGGTTTTGCTATACCAAAAGAATACTAAAGAATGGAATCTGGAAGAATACCAATCATATGATGATGGCGATCCACTTCAAAGTGCAAAATCCAAGGCTATTAGTATTTGACTAGCATCCTTTGGACTATGTGTCAAATGATTGATGCCACTATTGATGTCGATAGATTCTTCTAAATAGAGAGGAAATGCTAAATAGGATCTGCAAAATATTTGGTAGAAAAGTAAAAGACTGGAAAATTCCATCTCAGGTATATAAATGATATACATGTTATAGATGTATTCTTTGCTAGTACATAATTCTTGGGTATTGGATACTAGATTGTTGGTATGAAATGTCATACAAAGCAATAATACAAGAACTATGATGGCCTAAGTAACTAGTAAAAGAATATGGTAATGATGCATGTCGAGATACAAATAAAAGTGTTATTGTGCTTCTCGTCGACATCAAACCTAGCCTTCAAGATATTTCATGAACTTAATAATTGTTATTTTGTTCTGGTATTATGAGAGCAATGGTTGTTCAAATTATTACCGTCTTCCATAATCGATGGATAGATTATTATTATCTTGTTGGTGAAATAGACATTTATAACACTGATGCTAAAGGTTGCAAGACAAAACAAATTTCACTTATATGTGACACCGCCGTTTAAGTCATATTGGAAACAAAACATGAAAGAAATTCTATATTGATAGATTTTCGAGTCATTTGATTTTGAATTGATTGACGCTTGTGAAACTTTTCCTAAAGATGATTAAACTCCGTTCATGGGCCATGGACAGAACAAGTGACTAACTAAATGGCGATCATACATGTTGATGTATGTAGTCCATGGTGTGAAGTCAATCATGGTGTATTTTCTATTTCATCAATGACTCGAATAGATGTATGGTATATCTGCTTGATGAGATAGAAGTATGAAACAATTGAAATTGTTCAGTTTATGAAGTGAAAATTGTTGTAACAAGAATATTCAAATAGCATGATTAGATCATAAAGAAGAATATTTGAGTTACAAGTTTAGCAAACATCTAAGAGTTAGAGGAATTGTTCCACAAACTTGCATCATGATAGACACCATATGAGTATGGAGTTTTTGATGGATATAATCAAACCTTGTTTGACATGGTTAGATCAATGATGAAATAAACTACCAATATAATTTGTGGATTATGCTTTAAAGACTACCGCTTTTCACTAAATAGAGCACCATCATAATCCGCTGAAATGACACCATACAAGTTATAGTTGTCTTTTCTTGAATTTTGGTATGCAAGGCATATGTGTAAAATGTTTACAACCAAAATTGGATTAGTAAGTTTTTGTAGGTTATCCCAAAGAAAGTCGATGGGTATTCCTTCTACTATGAACCCAAACACATAGTGATTGTCACTAAAAGAAGTGAATTTCTTATGAAGGAGTTTTTCGTGAAAGGTTTAAGTGGGAGGAAGATAGAACTTGATGAGGTTATTGAATCTGAGCAAGATAATCAGAGTAGCGCAGCACCAGAAAAATGTTCTGGAAGCGGCAACTACATTCATAGCTCACGCGTCTACAATATGTTGTAGTCACGACATCGAAGTTCCTATTTAACCAAGTTGGTCGTAATCAAATAGCAAGATTTGAGGACGAGATATTATTAGATAATAGTAACCAACAATATACAAAGAAGCGATGATGGGCCCTGACTTCGTCATATGAATTATTCTAGCAACAATTACATATTGAGATATGATAGTTGAATAAACGAAACAACGTTCCTCTACTGGAATGCACACCAAGGACGTGTATCTGACACGACCCAATGGGTTTTGTTGATTCAAAGGTTGCTAGATATGTATGCAAACTTCTATGGTAGAAGAAAGCATAGCGAAGTTGGAATCTTCAATGATGAAAATGTTAAAGTGTTAATTTCATCAAGATATTTGAAGATGCTTGTATTACAAGAAAGTAAGTGGGAGCGCTAAGACATATTTCTAATGCTTTATGTAGATGACATATCGTTCATTAGAAATTATGTGTTTTTCTTGATATTGTTAAGTTTTCATTAAAATTAGTTTTTGATGAAAGACTTAGGTAAAACCAGAATATTAAGCATCAATGTCTATACAGATAGATTGAGGCGTTAATATAGTTTTGCCAGAGTACATAGATGAAATATTGAATTTGTTCAATATGGAAACAATAAGAATGGTTCTTGTTGCATGGAAGAGGTTGGAGCAAGAATCAATTGTTTTGACACTTGATGAGTGAAACCACAAGAATGATTTTATCAATCTTGTATACCATGATATGTAGATCCAGATGTGTCCAATGCTCTAAAGGTTATAGCATTTATATGATGATCGTTGGACAATAGTAAAGATATTCTTATGCACTTTTGAAGAAGTAAGAATATGTTCTGTATGCAGAAGTGACAAATGGTTCATTGCAATGAGTTACATTGGCTTTGTCACACATACAAGTAAAATTTTATCTCAATTTTAAGCTATTTGTTTTGAGTTAGAAGGTGGCATAATAAGATGGAAGAAAGTTCCATGATAACTTGGATGAGTTCCAATGTTAATATTGTGGCGGACACTGCAACGAGGGCTAAGTATATAATCGCTTTAGAAGTGGCATAAAAGATGCAAAGTAGATAGTGATAATCCAACTTTTTATGGCACTGTCGTCTAGGTCATATTGGCGTTAAACGCATGAAGAAACTCCATTCTGATGGATTTTTGGAGTCTCTTGATTTTGAATCATTTGACACGTGCAAGCCATGCCTCATGGGCAAGATGATCAAAAACCCGTTCTCCAGAATAATGGAGTGAGCAACGGACTTATTGGAAATCATACATACCGATGTGTGCAGACCAATGAGTATTTCGACGCACGGTGGATATCGCTATTTTTCTAAGTGTGCTAGTACTATGTAGTTCTATTGTATGACAATAGTGACAACATAGTCTCGGCTAAGATACAAAAGTCTCACCAGAAGACTAAGTTTATACGATGCCATCTCATAGAAGATGAGAAATGCGTGCTGACGCAAAATAATATGCAAATACAAACGGACCTGAAAGTGTCAGACCCGTAGATAAGGTTTACCACGTGCAAGGCGTATGAATAACACCGGAATGCCATAGGTGTTAAAGGCGCAAGTATGACTAGATTATTGACTCTAGTGCAAGTGGGAGACTGAAGGAAATATGCCCTAGAGGCAATAATAATATTGTTATTATCATATTTCTTGTTCATGATAATATTTATACTCCATGCTATAATTGTATTAAGCGGAAACATTAATACTTGTGTGGTTTATGAACAACACCGTGTCCCTAGTACGCCTCTACTAGACTAGCTCATTGATTAATGATGGTTAAGGTTTCCTAACCATAGACATGAGTTGTCAATTAATAATGAGATCATATCATTAGGAGAATGATGTGATGGACAGACCCAAATAAAGCAGAGCAATTAGATCGTGTCATCGTGTTCTTCTTTGCGAAGCTTTTCTTATGTCATGTATTGTATTCCTTAGACCATGAGATAATACAACTCCCTAGTATCGGAAGAAAGCTTTGAAGTCATCAAACGTCATCCTATGTGAGGGTGATAATAAAGGTGTCTCTCAGGTGATCGGAAAGTATTTGTTGGGTTGTATGTATCGAGATGGAATTTGTCCCTCCCAAGTCGGAGAGATATACTTCGGGCCCACTCGGTAATCGATATCAACACCGCTTGCAAGCATGTGGTTAAGGAGTTAATCACGAAGTGATATCGGATTACGGAACGAGTAAAGTACTTGCTGTGAACGAGATTGAACTAGGTATGGCGATACCGACGATCAAATCTCGGGCGAGTAAAATATCGTGTGACGAAGGGAATACATATACGGGATTAATTGAATCCTGACATCGTGGTTCATCCGATATGATCATCGATGAATATGTGGGAGTCAATATGGGTTTCCAGATCCCGCTATTGATTATTGATAGAAGATCATGTCTGCATATTCTCGAACCCGTAGGGTCACACACTTAACGTGCATCGACGCTAGGATAGAATGGATAATTGGTTTATGAGTTTTAGTTCGGAGTCTCGGATGAGATCCAGGACGTCACGAGAGGTTCCGGAATGGTCCGGAGAATAAGATTCATATAAAGGAAAGCAGTTTTTGGATTCCGGAAAGGTTTCGGAGTTTATCGGTATTGTACCGGAAGGTTCTAGAAGGTTCCAGAGTGGGACCAACGTGGGCCCACTTGACGGAGGCCTGCGTGGGCCTAAGGGGAAGTGCCCTGGCCGCCTTGGGCCAGGTGCACAAGGCCCCTAAGGCCCAGCCGGCCAAGCCCAAGGGGAAACCCTAAAGGAATCTTCAAATAAGGAAGGGGGGAAACTTGCCCCCCACTCTTCCTTATCCAAGTCGGCTAGGGATTGGAGGAGGGACCAAGCTGGCCGCCCAGCCCCCCATATAAGGGGGGCAGGGGCGCAGCCCTCCCTCACCCCAAGACCCAAACCCTAGCCGCCCCTGCTGCCCTCCCTCTCTCTCTCTCTCGCGACTGCGCGTAGGCGAAGCCCTGCCGCAGAAACTCTCCACCATAAGCACCACGCCGTCGTGCTGCTGATCCAATCTATCTCTCCACCATACTTGCTGGACCAAGGAAGGTGGAGACGTCGCTGCACCGCACGTGTGCAACTCTCGGAGGCGCCGCCACTTGCGGCGTAGGATCGGATCGGATCGCGAGGAGGAGACGGCGAGTACGACTACGTCAACCACGTTCTCTTGAACGTTACCGCTGTGCGATATCTTCAAGGGTATGAAGATCTCATCTACCTCTCTCGTTGATTACATCTCCTAGATTAGATCTTGGCTTTCTTGTTCGCATCCGTAGGAAAATTTTTGATTTACTATGCTGCGAAACCCTTCAACAGATGCTGGCAGTGAACTGTACATCATGGAGAGCTTTCATGATTTTAAGATGACTAAGGACCTTCCTATGGTTCAACAAGCTCATGAGATACAGTGCATTGCCAAAGAGCTCGAACTCCTTAAGTGTGCCTTACCCGATAAGTTTGTGGCGAGTTGCATTATCGCTAAGTTGCCCCCTTCATGGAGGAACTTCGCCACAGCTCTCAAACACAAGAGACATGAGATACAGTTGAAAATCTGATAGCGTCCCTTGGTGTTGAGGAGAAGGCTCGTGCTAAGGACACTACTGAGAAAGGAGAGGGTCATGCTACTGCTAAATTTGTGCAGCAGAAAGGTAAATCCTCAGGCAAGAACAAAGGGAACTTCAAGCCCTCTTTCAACAAGCCTGTAAAGACTACAACCTTCAAGAAGAAGAAACCGAACAGGGACAGGAGTGATCTGACTTGTTTCATTTGTGGAGAGCCTGGCCACTTTTTCAAGGACTGCCCAGGATGCGCAGACCGCAGAGGGAAAAAGGCCAAGAATGTCAACGTTGTGACTGCTAGCAATACTGATAGGTATGGTAATCTATTTACTGTTCTTTCGGTATTTCAATCTCCCTCTTGGTGGATTGATACGGGTGCTAACATTCATGTGTGTGCTGACATCTCTATGTTCACTTCTTACCAGGCCGCACAGGATTCCTCCGTCCTAATGGGCAATGGGTCACATGCCTTTGTTCATGGTGTTGGCACGGTAGATCTGAAGTTTACTTCGGGGAAGATCGTGCAGCTGAGGAACGTGCAGCATGTCCCTTCTATTAACAAGAATCTTGTTAGCGGTTCCCTTCTCTGCAGAGATGGGTTTAAGGTTGTTTTAGAGTCGAATAAGGTAGTCGTTTCCAAGCATGGACAATTTATTGGAAAAGGCTATGAGTGCGGTGGCTTGTTCCGCTTTTCACTTTCAGATTTCTGTAATAAATCCGTGAACCATATTTGTGGCGGTGTTAATGATGATACCAGTGTTTGGCATTCTTGTTTATGTCACATTAATTTTGGTTTGATGTCTCGGTTATCCAGCATGAGTTTAATTCCGAAATTCACTATTGCCAAAGGTTCTAAGTGCCATAGTTGTGTGCAATCAAAGCAACCTCGTAAGCCTCATACGGCGGCCGAGGAGAGAAACTTGGCACCTCTAGAACTCATACATTCTGATCTATGCGGGATGAATGGTGTGTTGACAAAAGGTGAAAAGAGATATTTCATGACATTGATTGATGATGCGACTAGATTTTGCTATGTTTACTTGTTGCGAACTAAAGATGAAGCTTTAGACTATTTTAAAATTTATAAGGCCGAAGTTGAAAATCAACTAGAGAGAAAGATCAAGCGTCTTAGGTCGGATCGTGGTGGAGAGTATTTTCCTAAAATCTTTGACGAATTATGTGAGGAACACGGTATTATTCATGAGAGGACGCCTCCCTACTTGCCCCAATCTAATGGGGTGGCCGAGAGGAAAAACCGCACGCTGTCTGACTTGGTGAATTCCATGCTCGACACTGCTGGTTTATCAAAGGCATGGTGGAGGGAGTCTTTGTTGACTGCATGTCATGTCCTGAATAGAGTTCCTAACAAGAATAAAGAGAAAACCCCTTATGAGGAGTGGGTTGGGACAAAGCCATCACTTTCGTATTTGCGCACTTGGGGATGCTTGGCGAAGGTCAACATTTCCATCCCAAAGAAACGCAAACTCGAACCAAAGACTGTGGATTGCATCTTTCTAGGTTATGCTCAGCAGAGCATTGGCTATAGATTTTTAGTAGTTAAATCTGAGGTACCTGATATGCATGTTGACACTATAATGGAATCTCGTGATGCAACATTTTTTGAGAATATGTTTCCTATGAAAGATATGCATAGCACTGCTAGATTTTCCTCTGAGATAATTCCTGAATCTAGTGCATCTAATGATTATTTTGAGCAACCACATGAGAACGTTTTTTAGGACGTTCATGAGAAGGATGACAATGAAGCTCCTACAAGGAGCAAGAGACGAAGGACTGCAAAGTCCTTTGGTGATGATTTCATTGTGTACCTTGTGGATGATACTCCCACGTCCATTGCTGAGGCATATGCATCACCATATGCAGATGATTGGAAAGAAGTTGTCCAAAATGAGATGGACTTGATTCTTTCTAATAGAAGATGGGAATTATCTGAGCGCCCGCATGGCTGTAAGCCTGTGGGCTGCAAGTGGGTGTTCAAGAAGAAGCTAAGGCCTGATGGTACTATTGAGAAGTACAAGGCGAGACTTGTAGCAAAAGTCTACACACAGAGAGAAGGTGAAGATTACTTTGACACCTATTCACCTGTCGCAAGACTAACCACCATTCGAGTACTACTTTCCATGGCTGCCTCTTATGGTCTTATCGTTCATCAAATGGATGTAAAGACAGCTTTCCTCAATGGAGAGTTGGAAGAGGAAATCTATATGGATCAGTCTGATGGATTTGTGGTAAAAGGTGAAGAGAGAAAGGTGTGCAAGTTGTTAAAATCTTTATATGGCCTGAAACAAGCGCCTAAGCAATGGCATGAGAAGTTTGACAGAACTTTAACTTATGTTGGCTTTGTCATTAATGAGGCTGACAAATGCGTTTACTATCACCATGGTGGGGGCAAAGGTGTTATATTGTGTCTGTACGTTGATGATATTCTCATCTTTGGTAAAAACATGAAAGTAATACTTGAGGTCAAGTCTTTCTTGTCAAAGTGCTTTGATATGAAAGATCTGGGAGAAGCTGATGTGATCCTGAACATCAAACTGAATAAGAACGAGAGTGGGATTAGTTTATTGCAATCCCACTATGTTGAGAAGATCTTGAGCCGGTTTGGCTTTATTCATAGCAAGTCTTCTCCAACACCTTATGATCCCAGTGTGATATTGCATAAGAACAAGAACGAACCATAGATCAACTGAGATATTCTCAGATCGTTGGTTCACTCATGTACTTGGCAAGCACGACAAGACCTGACATCTCTTTTGCTGTGAGCAAGTTGAGTAGGTTTATGTCAAACCCGGGTATTGATCATTGGCATGCACTTGAAAGGGTCATGCGCTATCTATGTGGTACAATGAGTTACGGGATTCACTATTCAGGGCACCCTGCTGTGCTTGAAGGATATAGTGACGCAAATTGGATCTCTGATGTAGATGATATCAAAGCCACTAGTGGGTATGTGTTTACCTTTGGAGGTGGCGCCGTATCATGGAGATCATGTAGGCAAACCATATTGACGAGGTCAACTATGGAAGCAGAACTTACTACTTTAGACACAGCCACTGTAGAATCAGAATGGCTGCGTGAGCTCTTGATGGACTTGCCGGTGGTTGAAAAACATGTGCCGACCATCCTCTAGAATTGTGACAATCAAACAGTTATTGTCAAAGTAAACAATTCTAAGGATAACGCAAAGTCATCAAGACACGTCAAAAGACATTTGAAGTCTGTCAGGAAATTGCGAAACTTTAGAGTAATAACTGTTACGTATATTCAAACAGACAAAAACCTGGCAGATCCCTTTACTAAGGGACTATCACGTAATGTGATAGACAGTGCATTGAGAGAGATGGGTTTGAGACCCATAGATGTTATGCCATAGTGGTAACCCAACCTTTGTGATCGGAGATCCTGTGAATTAGGACCTGGGAAAACAAGCTAGTGGTTGAACTGAGGAGATTATTCTATAACCCTCTCTATGTGAAGATGCAAAACTCTCAAAATCTGTAAGGCAGGTTGGCAACATGCCTTAATGTATTTCTGTTGGCTATGATTAGCAAAGATGCTATCCTACAGAGCGTTCTTAAAAGAACACACCTATATGAGTCCGACTGTTAAACGTCGCAGTCTATGAGATTTGGGTGATCACTAGTAAGCTCATGAAGAGATCATGGAGTACGACGCATATGCTTCAACCCGTGGGGTAGGCTACTGGCAGCTATGCACTGGTTATGGCTTTGAGTGAAATCTTGACGCAACAAACTTGCAATTCAAGGCGTAGTCCATTGTTCAAGTTGCTGATAGACGTAGCTTAAGGTTCTAGGCGGAAGTTCAACTTAACAGTCTCTGCTGAAACACTGGTATATAAACAAGTAGTGAGGTTTGGCAAATCTCTAAATGGGCATTTGAGATCTGGTGGGGGATTGTTGAAATATTGGGCAATTTCAGCTTGGCCCATAATAGATTTCAGAAATTCCTAGAAATCTCAAAGCCCATGTGTGTGAGCCCATGTGACATGCAGCCCAAGTTGTTGGCTACACAAAGGCAAGGGGTGGGAGCTAAGTTTAGCCCCACATGGAAAGTTGGGAGAGATGTAGACCAACATATAAGGTGGAGTGTTGCACCACTTGGTAAGTGAGTGAGAAGAGAAGTGCCACACGCGCGCTCCTCCTCCTCCTCCTCGCTCGCTCGTCTCGTCTCGTCTCGACTCGACACGACACGTCACGACGCGCGCGTGCCGCGGTTTGCGGAGTTGAGCCTCGGAGCCGAGCTTATCTTTTTGCTGCACAGGAAAACCGAACGTTTGACCGAGTCCTTGACGGACGCGTCACAGCTAGCAGGTTCTGGTCGCTCCCAGATTGTGGGCTGCTGTGTGGCCCACGTTGCCTAGGGTTTCTCCGTTGTGCGCCCGCGCCTATATAAACTCTAGCCTGGCTACCGCCGCACTTATCCTGAAACCAATCTAGGGTTTTTGCCACCTCTCGCCGCTTGCGCCGCCTCCGTAGTCTACCTCATCCCGAGCGCCGGCGTGCACCGGCGAATGGGAGAGCAGGTCTCCGAAACCACTTGCCTTTGCGATCCTATACGGGAGAGGGCGAATTAGGTTTTTGGGAAGCGCTCTGCGCGACTGCTCAAGTTCTTCATCACGGGTCGCCTTCCCTCCAAGTCGGGCGGTGCAGCCTACCGCCGTCTTCATCGCCGTCTGCTTCGACCGGTCTTCTCCAACGTTGTCATCAACAACGTTACTGCTACGACTACATCTGCAAGCGAACGGTACGTGCGGTGTACTGCTGTTTCCCTGTTCATCATGTTCTGCGAGTACATGTTTCGCTGCTACTTGTTTCCGTTTATCTTGCTGTTCAATGCATCTAGTATGTTCGAGTTACATGTGGTAGTAGTTGGTATTGTCATTTTTAATATTCTGGAATTAACTATGGAAATTGTGCCTAATTATCCAACATCAACCGGTGCTAAGGGGGGAGGGCTTTAGTCCCGGATGCGTTGCACCGGTTGCAAAACCGGTGCTAATCAGGGTTATGAACCGGTGCTATTTCTCTGTTTTCCACTAGTGGCTCGAACCGGTGCTAAAGCACCCCTTTAGTCTGGGTTCGTAAGTCAACCGGTGCTAATCAAAGCCTTTTGGAGCTCTGAACGAAAGCCATATTTTCTACTAGTGCCACCTCAATTCAATATGGTAGTTTTGATCTTCGTCCTATGCAGTTAACATTGGTTGCATCCAGCTTCCATAAAAGTACTTGCACATGCCCCTTGCTCATATCAGTAAGAAAACAAGGAGAAAAAACAGCAAAATATGAAAGTTCTAGTAGGAAAGCTAAGGTTAATTGTTATTATTACAGCTACGTGTCTCACAGGTTCATATAGAAAGATTATGTGAGGATGGATAGAGAATGATTGCATGGGAATGGGAGGTGTGAGGAATTCATAGGCCTGGG
The DNA here is from genome assembly GCA_007115705.1 of Dactylis glomerata. Taxonomy (NCBI): domain Eukaryota; kingdom Viridiplantae; phylum Streptophyta; class Magnoliopsida; order Poales; family Poaceae; genus Dactylis; species Dactylis glomerata. Next base: position 24,231 of record QXEO01000192.1, on the reverse strand, counting down.
TTGTGTGTCTTGTTCCAAGAATTTCCTAAGCTTCTCGTGCTCAAAGGAGCTCGTTTCACTGGTTCAGAGATCAAACCAGGACATGATCACACAGTGCTACTATGTTAGCTGCATGCCGCTGGCTAGATTTGGTTCTCGTGGCACTTTTGGTGGAAGGGAGTTGTACTAATTTCCTTGATGAAAGTGCGAACTAGTAGAGCTCACCTCATTTTCATTCGAACACCTCTGTTCAATTTTATTGGCATCATCTAGCTTGTATCCGTAGAGATTTATTTGTTGATTCAAATACACTACGTAGCAGTCATCACTCATCAGCAGTTCACAAAAAGAAAACGGCCGTGTGAGAGATAAAATCAGAACTCCTATTACCAGAGCATGTTCAGAGAAATGCAGCTCTATAAAACCATTGTTTGGAAAGTGAAGCTGATCATATTAGCTCATAACCTGGAGACTTTGATGTCCCGAGAAAAAAAAATAGCATTGGTGTACTAGCGCACACTACTTATTGACTTGCTCCCGATGGGTGAGTTGTTGTTTTCCTTTTAAGAGAAACATATGCTGAAACAGCTTTCAGGAGTTCATACTTCCAAACTAAACAGTCCATGTCACACCAGCGTGATTGGGATTTGGGAACAGGCGGGAGCTAACTTGACCCGGAGAAAGGCAATGGCTTGCCTTGACGTAGAGGAGTTTCCGGGAGACTCTAAAACAGATTTCAAACACATTTGATTTTGAAAACTCTATGAAATATTGAAAAACCTTTTGCAACCATAATTTTTATTTACTTTTGTTCAAATAAGGATAAGGATGCAAGGTTTTATAAACCTGGAAATTAATTGGACAATAAAATAGAGTTGAAAGTACCCTCTAGGGAAAAACATGTACAATGATAAATGCACGATGATGTATCCATGATGCACAAATATATAAGAAATAACAATTCTAATAAAAGGGACTTTTTCCAAGCCATTTCAGGTCTGGGGGGCCTCCGAAGTTAATGGTGCGACCGTGCGAGACAACCGGGAGGCAGAGAAATGGAGATATGTGGCCTTTAAGACAGGCATTTTTTTACAGTTGTAAGTATATATTGATGTCTTTCCTGTATATATAGTTTGACTACTCTAACTGCATGCCGCTGGCCAGATTTTGTTGTCCTGGCACGCTTCCTGCGAGAGAGTTGTGCTTTTAGCCTAGGATAAACTGCGAAGGAGTTGTGCGTGTCTTAGAACACCTTTCTTCCACCTTATTGGCTACATTATCTTGTATCCGCAGAAATATATGTCTCGATAAAATTATAAGTACTATGTAGCGGTCCTCTATGGTTCAACGAAAAAGTATGGTGTGAAAGATAAAATAAAAATTCTTAATTACCTTAAGTTACCCTGTATCTTTGCTCTCGTCATAAGGAGTTGCCCCATTTTACAAATTAAATAATTCTAGTGTCATCTTTTCCATTATTTTCTTATAATAAGTTAGTATAATGTAGATGTAACCGCATACAGACACACCACCACACCACATACTCACACAACACACTAGTAGTACCGAACATACTATCACACATAGTACATAGCTACAATTTTGGGGCAAAAATCTTATGTTAACTTTTCAGACTTAATAAGATAATGGAAAAATAACAAACTTGTGCAACTAGAGAGCTAGTGACAAATAGGTAAGGAGTATTCAATTGTAGGATCCTTTGCTCTTTTCATGATGTAGCACACAGTTTGCGAGGATCTTGCGGATATTTTGGGCTCAGATGATCATACGGATATGCCTTACCAAGATGTGGGTGGCACATTTACACGTAGGAAAACAAGAGTGTATCATAAAACAAATTTTTGGCATACTTTGAGAATTAGCAAGATTAAAAGGAAGACAAAATAAGAGTACTTATCTAGAATAGTGATTGGTTGAAAGATATGTGTAAACATTTTCTTGCTTAATTTGAGTTATAAGATATTCACAAAATTAGGGACAAACGGAATCACAGGGATAGCCCAAGAAGTAATTAGATATACTCATATCGCTTTTATGCCTGGTCACCATATCATAGAGGGTGTGGTGGCATCGCATGAAACCATCCATGAACTATCCCTGTGATTCCCCCCTATTTTGATTGAAATGGATGGAAATGGATGGAGCCCTCTTCATGATTGATTTTGATTGAATTAATTGCACAATTTATGCAGGGTGAATCATTTGGAATAAAGATATTGACCATTATTTCCAAACTAGAAAGGGATTGAGGCAAGACAACCCACTATCCCCTCTATTTTTTTGGTATTGTGGCAAATAGGGATGAAAGCAGAGCGGAAACGGACGGAACTGAATAGTGCCACATTTGTTTTTTTTTTTGCAGAAACGGAAATAGATATAGAAACTCCAAAAACAAATACAAAAACAGATATTGACGGAAACAGACACATACCAAATGCGGCACAGACGCGAATGGAAAGCAGATGATTACCGGAATAAAGAAACCATTTGAATTATGTAGAGAAATCCAAGAAACTCAACTAAACTGATAAATTTGTTCGTCAACCCTATCACGATTGCATAGTGTTACGGGGAGTAGAGCAGGGATTGTTTAGGTGGTTTGGTTTGATAAGGTCATGTATTAGGTATGCTAGATTGACCATGCAAAACCACTTGAAAATGGAAATTCCATTTTCACGTTTGTTCCGCTGGAAAACGCTGTTCCGTTTTTGTTTCCGCTTCCACACAAAAATTTCATTTTCCTTTCCATTTCGCAAAATTCTATTTCCATTTCCATATTTTCATTCTGTTTTCATTTTTCCGCTGAAAAGTTGGAAAGTTTCCACTCCATTTTCATCCCTAGTGGCAAATATGTTGGCTATCTTAATTGTCAGGGAAAAAGAGGATGGAGAAGTATGGGAGCTTATACCTCATCTAGTTGAGGGAGGAGTGTCCATTCTACAATATGCCAATGATATAATGATATGATACTATCTATGAAACACGATCTTCAAAAGGCTGCTAGTATGGGATTAATCTTGTGTATCTTCGATCATCTTTCAGGTCTCAAACTATCATAAGAGCGAAATTTTCTATTTTGGAAAGGATCAATAAATAACATATTTTCGGATTCAAAAAATGGTGCTCTTACTTTTCGATATCTAGGTGTCCCAATCCATTACAAAAGATTATTAAAACAAAGAATAAACCCAGTGGAAATCCTCTTTGAGAAAAAGTTGCATTGCAGGCAGGGCAAGTTAGTCTCGCATGGAGATTGACTTGTGTTAGATAATCCCGTTCTGACAAATCTACCGATGTTCATATTGTCTTTCTTAGAGATACCTAAAGGGGTTTGGAAAAGACTCGATTTTCATCTGTCCTTTTTCTTTAGCAGAGTGACCAGCATAAATGTAAATATTGACTGACAAGGTGGAACATCAGATGCTGGCACAAAGATCAAGGTGGTTTATGATCGAGGTTTTAGACATTAAGAATAGATGTTTGTTTAGTAAGTTGATGTACAAACTTCTAAATGAGGAGCCACTACATAATATATGCCTCCAAAATAAAACGTTGTCCCAAGTGATGGCTAAACCAACCGATTCTCAATTTTGGAAGGGTTTAATAAAGATTAAAGAAGACTTCTTCACTACAGGATCCTTCCGTATTGGGAATGGACAAAAAGACTATATTCTGAGAGCACACCTGGTTAGGTGATCTTCACTTTATTATATTGTGCAACGAAAAAACTTCGTAGTCGCCCATGAATTTTTGTCACCTCCTATAAATATCTAGTTTAGAAGAGTTTTTTGAATGGAAATTGTTGGGATAATTGGTTGTTTCTGCTTCATAGATTAATAGGAGTGATCTTAACCACTGATGAAGATATCTTCAAATGAATCTTATCGACTTTGGGATATTTAAAAGTTAAATATTTGTGCATGATGATATGACGAAAGGTCATAGGTGTTCCTGCAAAAATATATCTAGAAAAGAAAGTGCCTTTAAAGATTAAGATTCTTGTGTGCTTCCTTCATAAAAAAATTATTCTCACAAAATATAATTATAACAAGTGTAATTTGAGTGGTTGTGAGAAATGCGCTTTCGGTGACTCTCAGGAGTATATTAATCATCTATCCTTCGCATGCCCCTTTGCTCGTCTTATTTGGAGAGTGCTGCAATTTAGTCTTAATATACCACCACCAACCAATAGTACAAATATGTCTGTCAATTGACTTAATGGTGTGGAGAAACAAATTAAGCTCGAATATGTGTAGGCATGTTTGCTCTAGTTTGGGCTATATGGAATGGTAGAAATAATATTAGTATATAACAAAGTTGGAACTGCTCATTTTTTACATGTTATCTGTATGGCTCCTTATTGGATGCATGAGTGGTCCTATTTTCTATGGAGGCGCAGCGGGCACCTATGGTTTCTTGATGCACCGTTTGGAGACGGTTGTATGGGATATCTACAACCAGGGTGGCTAGCGGCTTACTAGACTTCTTCATGATGGTTAAGCACATTATTTTTAAATTTTCCGCTTGTTAATCTTTATGTACACCTTGTGTGACACCCTTGATTTGTAAAACTCTAATACTGTGAAACTCTAAATAAGTAAATAAATGGTTTTATGCATCAATCGATGCAGAGGCCGGGGCTCGCTCCCCTTTCCAAAAAAAACAACATTTATGGAGTGCTACAAGTACAAGCATGATATGATTTGCTACTAATGGGGCTAACTAAGGGTGATGCTTGTACGGCCTACTTCCATGCTATCGCCAATGGGAGAAGGCGAAAATGCTGGATTCCTAGGTTGATCACACCTCAGGGGGAGGTTGCGGATCAGAGCCTAATCCGTGATCACATTTACACCTTCTACAAGGAGCTTATGGGTGCAAGGGGGGAAGAAAGGACCTTCCTCCTGGCAAATAACCTCTGGCCAGCCCAGAAACGCATCTCCGAGGAGGAGAACGGGGAGTTGGAGCTCACCTTCACAGCCGTCGAGTTAGACGATGTGTTGGCTTCCATGAAGGTGGACTCGGCGCCGAGTCCGGATGGGCTACCAATGGCGTTCTTTAAGAGATTCTGGGGAATTCTCAAGGGTCCCATTCTGGGCATGCTTAACGATTTTGCCCTAGGGAGGGTGGACGTTTCTCGCCCTCAACTTTGGGATCTTAACTCTTATCCCTAAGGTTAAAGGGGCTGACTCGATCAAACAGTTCCGTCCCATCGCACTTATTAATGTTATCTTTAAATTCATTGCTAAGGCTTATGCGATTCAGTTGGCACCGTTAGCTAATAGGACGATTGATAGGAGCCAGACAGCTTTCATAAAAGGTAGAGCTTTGCACGAGGGCGTGCTAGCTCTACACGAGATTGCACACGAGTTACATTGTAAGAAGCTGGGGGGCTTGTTTCTGAAACTAGATTTTGAGAAGGCCTATGACCGAGTGAACTAGGAGTTCCTTCGAGAGGTCCTGTTGAGGAAGGGTTTCTCGGCAATGGTAGTCCACCGCATGATGCAGCTTGTATCCGGTGGTCAGATAGCGATCAATATCAACGGGGAGGTGAGGCCCTACTTCCGTAACGCTAGAGGAGTGCGGCAAGGGCATCCGCTCTCCCCGATCCTTTTCGACTTCATGGTGATGCTCTTGCGGCTATGATCTCGAGGGCGAGTCACGCAGGCCACATTCGCGGGGTGGTTCGGCATCTGATCCCAGGGGGGTCACTCACCTGCAATATGCAGATGATACCATGATTCTGATTGATCCCAATGATGAGGGTATCGCGAACCTCAAACTCATACTACTTGCCTTTGAGGATATGTCAGGCCTCAAGATTAATTTCAATAAGAGCGAGGTGGTTGTTTTGGGTAGACCTCTGGGGGAGCAGACCAGGTTGGCAAACCTGCTGAATTGTAAGCTGGGACAGTTTCCAATTACCTATCTGGGATTGCCAGTGAGTCACAAGAGACTACGTGTTTCCGACTGGGACTCGCTCACCGGCAAAGTGGGTCACAGGGTTGACCCATGGCAGGGGTTATTCCTCGCCTCCGCTGGGAGACTGGAACTAACTAACTCCTGTCTCTCCAGCCTTCCCATGTTTGCCATGAGTATTTATATGCTCTTTGACGCTACACACGCGGCCATGGATAAGGTTTGATCCTGATTCTTCTGGGAAGGAGTTGGGGAGAAGAGGAAATATCACATGGTGGACTAGGCTACTGTGTGTAAACCTAAAGAGTATGGGGGCCTGGGGGTCCTTAATACTCGCTTGATGAATATCGCCCTCATGCTCAAGTGGATTTGGAAACTCTACCAAGGAGCGGAAGGGCTATGGGTTGATATTTTGAAAGCGAAACACCTGGGAGATAGGGATCTCTTTGCGCACGAGACTCCTCGGGAAGGATCCAATTCTGGAGTGCGCTGCAGAAGGTCAAGTGGTACTTCAAGCTGGGAGCCAGGCACCACGTTAAGAATGGGAATCAGACATACTTTTGGTTAGATTGGTGGTCCGGGAATACGCCACTAAGGGACCGATACCCACAACTTTTCGAATGCTGCACCTTCCCCTACATCACGGTAAGGGCAGCTCGACAAGGTCAGGGGTAGGGGATCCTATTTAGGAGACCTCTTGGGGTAGCCGAGACCATCGAATGGGAAAACCTGACCCGGGAGCTTGATGGCGTTGTGATCTCGGATTCACAGGATGGGGTTACCTGGAATCTGGAATAGTCTGGCGTCTTCTTGACGAGGTCTATGTACCTCAGGCTGTCGCAAGGGGCGGCGGTCTCCCATTTCGATGATGTCTGGCGGACAAAGGTGCCCCCTAGGGTGAGGATTTTCCTCTGGCAACTCATCCGAGGGAGGCTTCCGTGCAGCGAGCAGGTGGGCAAGCGCATGGGGCCTTCCAACGGTACTTGCGCATGGTGCGGGGAAGTGGAAGACTGTGACCATATCTTCTTTAAATGCGTTCTAGCAAAATTCATGTGGGCAGGGGTTAGGGAACTCCTTACATGTCTATGGAACCCGGCGGGGGCCGGGGATTTCCTTGCCATTTCTCAAGGGCTGACGGGCTCTATGCGGCGAGTAGTATGGTTTACTTTTGCAGCCCAGTGTTGGGCACTCTGGATTATACGCAATAAACTGACTATAGAGGGCAAAGTCATTAACAAACCTGCTGATGCTATCTTTCAAATGCTGATCTACATGCGGAGATGGCGGAGGCTGACAAGGCGGGTGGACCGGGAGCTCCTGGACTCGGCGATGGAGGCGATCCGGCGGCTACACTCCAGGCTTAGCACCGACGTCGTTGCTTAGTGCTATGTTTTCACATTGTTGTTGTTTATCTGTACCAGCAGTGTCGTGGTTTCGTCAACAGATCTGCCATAGGGGTAGGTGTATGGCGGTTTGTGGAAGGGGGTGAACACGGAGGAGCGATCCAGGACGGTGGTAGCACGAGTTTACCCAGCTTCAGATCCCGCAACGGTGGCGAGACCCTACGTGCTGCTATAATTCACTATAAGGCAACAAGTGCTCGGTTACAATGATTAGGTTGGCTGTTTCGCTATGCGATTGGCCGTAAGATTGGTCTGATGCCTCAAGGGCTGCTCCACGCCGGGCTTATAAAGGCGCCTGGCGTGGGCTACACGTTGGTACCGGAGCGGATACAACTTGGAATCCTAGACTAAGTCCTGCGCGTACGCTACAAGGTCACCCGCCATGGGCCGTCATGCGGATCCACCATAAGCTCGCCGCTAGTAGCCCGCCATGGGCCTATCTCCGGATCCGCCATAAGCGCCTGCGTCCAGTACCGCCGTGCCATCATCAGCAACTGGGCCGCCCGGTATGGCGAATCCGCCATACCACCCCTGATGGGCCACCCTGGCTTGCTGATCTAGGACTACGTCGCTGGTATACCTATTTGGTATATCCCCAACAGTAGCCCCCAGGGAACTTCAAGATCACCATCTGCATCCGCCATGCTTGTCCTTGATAAGTCATTTCCGCCATAGCTCTTCTTTACTGGGATGGCGGTTATCTTGATGTTCCTTCTTCCATCTATCAATCCGCCATAAATAACGGATCAAGCAACGTAGTTATCTTAGCGAGATTTTCGGGATCCAGTGGATCATACCGTTGAAATCCGCCGTAAATTTCGGCACACAGTTCCTTCTAGGGCAAGATTCACCAAGTTACTTTCTTACCCTCGGACACGTGTCGCCAGATTAGGGTTTCTGTGATCAGGATGAACGGTGGTGATGGCGGGCACAAATATCGAGGCCCGGGGCCTATATATACCCCGGCCTCTCACCCCCGGCCGGTCACCCCTTCATTCACCCCGTTGCACTCTCTCTCTTCGGCGCCGCCACGAGAGCTTTGCCATCTCCGGCGAGCCACCGCGAAAAAACTCGCCGCCGGCAGCACTTTCCGCCACAAGCTGGCCTCGTCTTCCTCGTCCTCGCTTGAAGTTTTAGAAATCATTACCGCCACGCCACTGGCCGCCATGGAGCCCGAATCTCCTCGCCAAACATCAAAGTCTGAAGCTGCTGAGGGCTCTGTGCGATCCTCTGACACAGAGTCCGCCATGCCCGAAACCTCAGGAGGGGATTGGGACCCCTGCAGTCTGAGCGAGGAAATTCTATCTTCCTTGGAACGGGAAGGCCGCATAGCTGCTAAGGAAACCTCCAGATGGCGGGTTGTGCCTGGTGAAGCGGCGCCGATTCCTTCAGATGAAGAGGTCGTTATGCTGAAATCCCACATTGACCGTGGCCTCAGCCTTCCGCCATCCTACTTCCTGAGGGAAGTTCTCCGTCACTACAGGTTACAGCTGCACCACATTGCTCCGAATAGCTTCACTGCATTAGCAGGTTTTGTTGCGCTATGCGAGGGGTATCTAGGCATCAGCCCGCGCGGAGACTTATTCCGCTTATATTTCAATATCCGCCATAACCGGGACGCGAACGGGAATCCTCGCAATTGTGGGTCAATCTCCTTCGTTCCTCGGCACGGGAAATCCTACCCCTACATTGTCCCTCACGACTCTGCTAAGGGATGGCGGGGTTCCTTCTTCTATCAGGCTAACCAGGCCCCTCCTGAAAGGAAGTTCGGCCTGGGGTCTTTTACTGATGGCCCCGCCGAGGAGCAGGATAGCTGGGGTGTCATGGATGATTTCACAATGGATGATGAATGCCAATTATGCTCACGGCGGATTTCGAAACTTGTCTTCTCTGGACTGACAGGTGCTGACACCATTTACTGCTGGATCTCACGGCGGATTCAGCCTCTTCAATATCGCCCAAGCCTGATGTGCGAGTATAGCGGAATAGACGATCTCCAACGCTATTCCAAGGAGGAACTATCCGCTGAGGAGATCGAGCTTCGAATCCGCAACATCATTAAGGTGGGGCGAGATGAGCCTCTGAAGCTAAGAATCCCTATGTATGGGAATGGCAGTTGTCCAAAGGTAAGTGCTTCTCCTTATTCCGCCATAACAGCTAATTTTCCTTGAATAACTTCACATTTCTCCACCGCTCTCTTCTCTGCCACCCTCTGAGCTGAGTGGTCTCGTCCGCTATCCTCGGACGAAGGATCTTACTGACGACGAGGACGAGACATCCTCGTCTCCGAAAGGACAAAAGGTGGCGGAAGAAGAAGTAGTGGCGGATGAGCCTGTAGTGGCGGTTCCTCGTGGCGTTCGCGGTGCTGGCGGGTGCATTCGTGGAATGGGCAAGAGAGTCATCTCCCGCCACTCGTCCCCTGCCCTTCGCGGCCATCTGGACACCGTGCCAGAACATTCCGCCACCATAAATTTACCGGAGCGGAAGTAAGTATAATCACAATTCGCCTTCATACCATGCATAACTTTTCTAATCTGTCTCTTTTGCACACAGAAGAAGAAAGGTTTCTGGCCCGAAACCTCCACTAGCCAAGCCATCTCCCGCTGCCATTCCACCTACACCGGATGCTCCTGCTCGCCCAACTGGGCCTTCCACCTCTTCTCATCATACCAGCAAGATGGCGGATGTTCCAGGAAAAAGTGCTGGACCATCAGATCGCCCCGCTAAGGGTGCTAAGAAGGTGAGTTTTAGCAGAAAAGCAATCCAGACGAATACGGGAGCTGAGGAAGCTTCAAAGTGGAAGAAGAAAGCAACTGCTCTTTTCCGGCTTGACAATATGCAAGAGGATGCCAGTAACCATGTGTCATCTGCAATGGCGGCGTTTGTTCAGAGAACCAGTATTGTTAAAGAGGTATGTACTCCCAGTAGCCCCCGAGCGCCATGGCGGATTCGCAAATTTAATCCGCTATGGGGCTCCAAGGTTGACTTCTGTAAGTTTTTGAATAACTTAGCCCCCAAGCGCTGGTAGTTCACACAGTGCTCTATAGAGAACTTTAAATTTTCATATTGAGTAGCCCCCGAGCATTATGGCGGATAATCATCCGGCATAAAGCTCTTAGAAGACAAAAAATCAGCATAAGTAGTCCCCGAGCATCATGGCGGATTCCATTCATCGTGATGCTCTAAGAGTAACTAAAAAATTAACATGAGTAGCCCCCGAGCGTCATGGCGGATTCTTTCCATCATGATGCTCTAAGAGTGACTAAAAAATTAACATGAGTAGCCCCCGAGCGTCATGGCGGATTCTTTCCATCATGATGCTCTAAGAGTGACTAAAAAATTAACATGAGTAGCCCCCGAGCGTCATGGCGGATTCTTTCCATCATGATGCTCTAAGAGTGACTAATACTTCCAATTTTGCCAGAACTACAAGAAAGTGGTGGAGGACCTTGTCCAGGTCGTCAGCTCGCAGGAGAAGGAGCTGGCGGAGAAAGGCGCTCTTGTGGCGGATTTGCAGCAGCAGCTTGAGAATAGCGGTAATCCACCCTAAGTTTCCTTTATGCTTATTCGATCAAACGCTAAACTGACAGAATTCCGCCATGCAGACGCTGCCAAACTCAAGTCCACACTTGAGGGGATGAAGAAAGGCCACACCATTGCGATGGATGGGCTGAATCAACAGCTCCGGAAATCGCTGGCTGAAAATGCCACCCTCGAGAGGCAGCTGAAGGACCAGGAGAACCAGGGCAAGAAGAAGGACAAGGAGATAGCGGATCTCCGCAAAGCCGCCGCTGACTTTGAGAAGCGGCGTGAAGGCTTTAACGAGCTCCTCCATCACTTCCAAGACAACTTGCTAGGTACCACCTCTTATAACTTGTTTTTCAACTTCTGCTATGCAGTTCGTGACGCATCTTATTTTTTCCGCCATGCAGCTTCCTTGGGGCAAAGCGAGGTAGACACCGCTGAGGGCTTGCGCATGGCCACCAACGCAGCGAGGAAGGAGCTTGATGGCCTTCTCAGCGCTGGTCGCCAAGCGTGCGGGAGCCTGCAGATAGCGGGTTCTTCCAACCTTTCCGCCATCGCGCTCACGCAGAAGCTGCTGCTGGTGCCAGGGCTGGTGGCGGATTGGAAGCTGTCCTCTGCTCGGGGTGGTGCCAGAACAGCGCTGACATTGGCGAAGGCCCACTACCCCGACATGGACCTGGACCAGCTCACCTCCGGCATCCCTGAGAGCGGCGAGGATGGCGCGCCGGTGGACGAGGCCGCCATCCGGCAGAGCGTGCTTGGATACGATCAACTGTGTGCCCTTGGCACTCAGTTGAACGTATACTATGAAGCATACGAGCTGCCAGGGTCGCCAAGCCAAGCTTCGGCATCAGCCTCCGCAGCTATAGCAGGTGGTGATGGCGGTGATGAGGTGTCTTCCAAGATTCCGCCATCCTCTTGAGATGTGCCCTGCAAGATGGCAGGAAAAAATACTTTGCATCAATTCGGCCCCTGAGTGGGTCTGTAATTTAAACATAAACTGCGTGTGATGCTTGTGCACTGTGACTGATCTGCTTGTGGCGGATCAGTGGAATGTTGTTAAACATTTGCAGTTTGTTTTTTATGAAGTGGTTTAATTGCGCGAAGAAACTGCCAGGCCTAGTTTTATGCAACTTGCAGTTTTTGCCATGCCCAAAAAACAACACTTAAAATTTTTCACGCGTAGGATTATGCGATCCGCCATCCGGCTCTCTGTGCTTGACTTTTCGTGAGATGGCGAAATCTTCGCACGAACAATCCGCTAGGGCGACGATACTTAATAGCAACCGTCCAGAACCCTGAGCAGATGGCGGCTCGGATCATCAAAAAGTCACTACTCTGGAATCCACACAGAGAACATCGAATGAAGATCAAAACATAAAAAAACTACGCGGACCGCTTATGGCGGATTTAAAAGATACGCAAGTGCAGAGCACAATTGCGCAGAAGGTTCTATACGATCTAAATGAACAATAAAGGAGGTAAAAGACTCAGAAAAAATCAAGAGTGAACCAAATGCTTTATTTCATTGATCATATAGAGGTGCCTATTACATAGCTAGAAAAGTTCTAAGTGTAGAAAGGACGTAGCTGTGCGATGTTCCATGGACGATCTGTCTCGTCGTAGATATCGTCAGGGTCTCTTCGTTTGCGCTTCTTACTTGGTCGCTTATCTAGCTCGCGAATATCAACGAGGTAGTAGGATCCATTCAGTAGAGCTTTGCTAATGACGAAGGGTCCTTCCCAAGGCGGGGATAGCTTATGGGACTTCTGCTGTTTGAGGCGTAGCACCAGGTCGCCCTCTTTGAACGAGCGTTGGCGAACTCGCCTGCTGTGATAGCGGCGGAGATTCTGCTGGTAGATGGCGGATCTCTGGGCTGCTAAGTCGCGCTCTTCTTCCAGCAGGTCCACAGATAGTTGTCTGGACGCTTCTGCATCTTCTTCCTTGTAGGCCTCGACTCTTGGAGAATCATACTGAACATCACTTGGCAAGATTGCCTCTGCTCCGTAGACTAAGAAGAAAGGGGTAAGGCCGGTTGATCTGTTTGGCGTGGTCCGTAGACTCCACAGTACAGATGGCAACTCCTCTGCCCAGGCTCCGGCTGCTCTATGTAGCGGTGCCTCTAGGCGTGGCTTGATCCCTGACATGATTAGTCCGTTGGTCCGCTCAACTTGGCCATTAGACTGTGGATGTGCCACAGATGCTAGGTCAAGGCGGATTCCGTTGTGATGGCAGTATTCTTCAACTTCTCCCTGAGACAAGTTTGTGCCATTATCGGTGATGATGCTGTGTGGGATGCCGAATCTGACCACAATGTCCTTGACAAATTTTAGGGCGGTTTTGCCATCAAGTTTTCTGATGGGCTTAGCTTCCACCCACTTCGTGAATTTGTCTACCGCTACCAAAAGGTGCGTAAATCCCGAAGGTGCTGTTTTTAGCGGACCCACCATGTCCAGCCCCCAGACTGCGAAAGGCCAAGTTATAGGGATCGTATGCAGTGCTGTGGCGGGCATATGGGTTTGCTTGGAGTACATCTGGCAACCATGGCAGAGCTCCACAATGCGGTCTGCATCTGCCTTGGCTGTTGGCCAGTAGAACCCATGGCGGAATGCTTTAGCTACTAGGGATCTGGCGGCGGCATGATGCCCACATTCGCCTTCATGGATCTCTCTTAGTATTTCGATTCCATCCACTTGGGATATGCACTTCATGAAAACTCCCGAGGTGCTTCGTTTGTAGAGTTGGCCATCTACGATGGTGTATGCTTTTACTCTACGCTCGATTTGTCTTTTCTGGACTTCGTCTTCGGGAAGCTTCTTGCTCGTCAGATATTCCAGGAAGGGCTCAGCCCATGGCGGATTGCTAGGCAAAACCGCCATAACAGGGGAGCTCGCTATCTCCGGATTTTCTGGATCCACCATCTTAACTGATGGTACGCGCAGATGCTCAAGGAATACGCCTGGCGGAACTGCCCTACGGCTGGATCCCAGTTTTGACAAGGTATCGGCCGCCATGTTATCTTCTCGCCGTACGTGCTTTATGTCGTAGCCGAGGAAACTTTTGGCCATCTCGTCCACTTCGTCCCTGTATGCCGCCATTATTTCGTTCCGAGCTTTGTATGTGCCAGCCACCTGCTGAGCCACAAGGTCAGAGTCTCCACAGCACATGATGTGTTGTACACCGATCTCCTTTGCGACACGTAGCCCGTGTAGCAGCGCTTCATACTCCGCGATGTTATTGGTGGTGGGGAAGTGAATCTGGAGAACGTAGCTGAGCTCATCTCCCTTAGGGGATTTGAGCGTCACTCCAGCCCCCGAGCCGTGTAGCAACTTTGAGCCATCAAAATGCATCACCCAATGCTCTGGTTCTGGGACGGGCGTAGTCTCCTGTGCTTCTTTCCAATCCGCCATAAACTCCGCCAACGCCTGAGACTTGATGGCGGTGCGAGGCTTGTAGTCGATGTCGAAAGAGGCCAATTCAATGTCCCACTTCGCAACTCGTCCTGTTGCGTCGCTGTTGTTGATGATGTCCTTCAGTGGGGCTTTGCTCACCACTGTGATCTTATGGTCATAGAAGTAATGCCTTAACTTACGAGAAGCTAGGAAAACTCCGTATGCCAATTTTTGGTAGTGAGGGTAGCGCTGCTTGGATTCCGTCAGGACCTCACTGAGATAGTAGACTGGTCGCTGTACGCCATACTCCTGCGCTTCTTCCTTACGCTCTACCACCATGACGATGCTACAGCAAAACCACTAAGCATACTATCAAAAATATATCAAGCATGACATGAAAAAGCCTAAGCCGCAGTCTACACAAGCTCTTTCTTGTACCACTTTTTTGCATAAAGCTTTTTCTCTTTTCCAACACCATTCAAACTTTTTATAAACACCTCTTTTGATGAAAACCAATAAATATCAGAGGCAAAAATACACCTTGATGAATAAATATAAGAAGATATGAACGCAAATCAAGGCAAAAACAAAAACCAAAAGCACTAGCAGAAAAAGAAGAACACTCGGTTTTTTATAAGAGTGAAAACTGGAGCGTTCTTGGCAAATGAAAAGCAAGGCAACTTCTCCAAAAGAAATTTGTTGGGGTCCAACCATTTATTGCAGCAAACAAACTAAACTAATAAAGAAAACTAAAACAATTGACACTCCAAGAAAAACACATAGTGCATGAAGCAATAAAAATATAGTGTCTTGAAAGGTGACCTGATTTTTGCCGATGAATAAGGGGTGCCTCAGGGGCATCCCCAAGCTTTGATGCTTGTACTTCTTGGATATTTCTTGGGGTGATGCATGGGCATCCCCAAGCTTGAGCTTTTGTCCATTCTTCAACTCATCTCATCATTCTCCAATCCCTACACTTGAAAACTTCCTTCATACAAAATTAACACAAATCTATTAGCAACATTAGTGCAGCATAACATATAATCAACCTCTTTTTTGCTTTAGGTTTCAACCTAAAACCACCACATATATAGCATATACTACTGTAGCAACTTCCACAAAAGTTCCGTGATCAAAAGAACTCAAAATAAAGCGATAAAGCGGCAAACACAAATATTGGGAGAAATCTATCAAAACAAAACAGCTGACAAAGGCCGAATTTTTGAGGGGTTTTCTATTGCTCAAATTAAAAAGTGTTCAACTAATGAAAGTTTGGATATAACCTGGGGCATATGCACAAGAAATCGCAGGTCCAAAAGATATACAGATAATTTATACGAATTTTTACGGTGCAGCACCGAAAACAGGTTCAGGACAGCAACATCCCCAAATCTTACCTCACTCAAATTAGAGGCTTCTCTTGGCACAACAATGAAATAAAAAGGATAAGGAGCGGTCATTACAGTAGTAATAACTTCCAAGAATCAAATAAAAGAAAAAGTACTGAAAATAAAACATTGGGTTATCTCCCAAGAGTGCTTTTCTTTAACGCCTTTGAGCTAGGCGCAGAAAATTGCGAATCAAGTAACATCAAGAGATGAAGCATCAAGCTCGTAATTTGCTCTAAGAATAGAGTCAAAAAGTAATTTCTTCCTTTTCCTAGGGAAGTGTTCCATACCTTTCTTGAGTGAAAATTGATATTTGATGGTGCCTTCCCTCATATCAATGATGGCACCTACAGTTCGAAGAAAGGGTCTTCCCAAAATAATAGGACATGAAGCATGGCATTCAACGTCCATAACAAGAAAATCAATGGGAACAAGGTTATTGTTAACCACAATAAGAACATCATTTATTCTTCCCAAAGGTTTCTTCTTAGCAACATCAGCAACAGGAACATCATAATAACATTTTTCAAGCGGTGGTAAATCAAGCATGTCATAAATTTTTCTAGGCATGATAGAAATACTAGCACCTAGATCACATAAAGCATGGCAATCAAAACCATTAACATGCATATCAATGATGGGTTCCCAACCATCTTCTAATTCTTGGGAACAGAGGCTTTTTGCTTCAACTTTTCATCCCTAATTTTTATGAGAGCATTGGTAATATGCTTAGTAAAAGCAACATTTAAAGAACTAGCATTGGGAGTCAAAGCAAGCTTTTGCAAGAACAAAATTACTTCAAATATATTGCAGCCATCAACATCAAAATCATTAAAGGAAATAGAGCTATCATTTCCCACACTCCGAAAAATTTCAGCACTCTTTTGAGAAAAAGTTTTGGCAGTTTTAGGCTTTTTAACACAAGGAGTGGGAGTTTTCTCTACACCAATCAAAGTAAGAGGATTGCTAGCATTAGGAACAACATCATCAGAGGTAGTAATAGTACAAACTTTCATATTCCTAGCAATCTCATCCTCTCTTTCCCATCTAGCATGCAATTCTGCTAACAATCTAATATTTTCATCAATTCCAACTTGAATATCATTAGAAGTAGCAAAAACATTGTTCTCTTTCACATCATTAGGCAACACTTTTAATTTCAGAAGTTCAACATCATGAGCAAGGCTATCAACTTTAGAAGCAAGAATATCAATTTTGCCTATCTTTTCCTCAACAGACTTGTTAAAAGCAGTTTGCTTACCGATGAAGTCCTTGAGCATTAACTCAAGCTCAGAGGGCGCGGCCCTAGTGTTGTTGGAGGAATTACCATAAGAATTACCATAACCATTACCATTGGTAGAAGGATACGGCCTATAATTGTTACTAGCAAAAAATTTCCTATAAGCATTACTGTTAAAATTATTGTTTCTAATGAAATTCACATCAACATGCTCTTCTTGAGCAACCAAAGAGGCTAAAGGAACATTATTAGGATCAACATGAGTCCTATCATTAGCAAGCATAGCCATAATGGTATCAATCTTATCACTCAAGGAAGAGGTTTTCTCAACAGAATTTACCTTCTTACCTTGTGGAGCTCTCTCGGTGTGCCATTCGGAATAATTCACCATCATGTTGTCGAGTAGCTTTGTTGCGGCGCCCAAGGTAAGGGACATAAAAGTGCCTCCAGCAGCTGAATCCAATAGGTTCCTCGAAGAAAAATTCAGTCCTGCATAAAAAGTTTGGACAATCATCCAAGTAGTCAGTCCATGAGTGGGGCAATTCTTTATCATAGATTTCATTCTTTCCAACGCTTGAGCAACATGTTCATTATCAAACTGACTAAACTTCATAATATTGCTACGCAAAGATATAATTTTAGCAGGAGGATAGTATCTACCAATAAAAGCATCCTTACACTTAGTCCATGAATCAATATTATTCTTAGTCAAAGACAGCAACCAATCTTTAGCTTTTCCTCTCAAAGAAAAAGGAAACAACTTGAGCTTAATAATATCACTTTCTACATCCTTATATTTCTGCATCTCACATAGCTCAACAAAATTGTTGAGATGAGCTGCAGCATCACTAGTGGAAAAAGGCTTATAGATAGATGTTTTACTAGTGGAGCACATTATTCAATATGCTCCACTAGTATTTACTAGTGGCGCATTTTCAAATATGCTCCACTGATAATTTTTTACTAGTGGCGCATATTGTTCAGAATGCGCCACCAATATTCACGTGGGACCCACCAGAAGGGACCTGCCAGGGTTATGCGTGGCGCATATTGCAATATGCGCCACTGATAATTCATATATCAGTGGCGCATATTGAATATGCGCCACCAATAATTCATATATCAGTGGCGCATATTCATATTGAATATGCGCCACGCATAACATGATTTTTTTTTCACCCGCCACACCCCACCCCCGAGTGGGTCGCCTTTTTAGTCTTCTAAAAAATAAAATAAAATGATAAAAGGTTTGAAAAAAATTCAAAAAATCAGATTTAGTTATGTTATGTGATCTAGTAAGTAAGAAAAATAATAAACATGAATTTTGATATTTTTACAAAAAAACTTTATGTCTCGGTAAAACGACCATAACTTTTGCATACGAAGTAGGATTAAAAAGTTTTTTATATGAAAAAGTATCTACACGAAAAGTTACATCCGAATTCAACAACCTATGGTCGTTTCGACAAATTTTAGAATCTCAAAATTCAAAAGGGGAAATAGACTTTTTCGCACTTTCATATTTTCAAATTTTTATTTTTATTTTTATTTGTAGATCAAAATTTATATTGGATTAAACTTTTAGATTAGTTATATACACACATATAGCACACATGCAGATATATACACACATATACGCACATATACGCACACATACACACACATATACGCACTTATATGCACTTATATATGCACACATGCATACATATACACACATATACACACATATACATACATGTACATACACATATACGCACATGTACGCACACATACAAACACATATACGTACATGCACACATATACACACATATACACACACATATACACACATGTACACACACATATACGCACATATATACACACATATACGCACTTATATATGTACACATGCATACATATACACACATATACACACATATACACACATATACACACATATATACACACATGTACATACACATATACGCACATGTACACACACATATACACACTTATATATGCACACATGCATACATATACACATATATACACACATATACACACATATACACACACATATATACACATATACACACATATACACACATGTACATACACATATACGCACATGTACACACACATATACACTCTTATATATGCACACATGCATACATATACACATGTATACACACATATACACACATATACACACACATATATACACATATACACACATGTACATACACATATACGCACATATACGCACACATACACACACATATACGCACATGCACACATATACACACATACACACACATATACACACACATATACACACATGTACACACACATATACGCATACATACACACACATATACGCACTTATATATGCACACATGCATACATATATACACATATACACACATATACATACACATATACACACATATACACACACATATACACACATACACATACATATACACATATATACACACATAGACGCACATATACACACTTATATATGCACACATGCATATATATACACACATATATGCACACATACACACACATATACGCACATATACGTAGATATATTAATACATATACACACACATATACACACATATACATAATACATATACACATACACACACATATACACACATATACGCACATATGTGCCATATACATACAAACACACACAAGCACACATAGACCTTAAGAGGATTGATATGATAGTAATATCAATAAGAACTTGGGTAGGTTAGGGATAGCTCATCCAAATAGAATGGAGAAGTTAAGCGTGCTCAGCCCGGAGTAGTCTAAGGATGGGTGACCTAGCGGGAAGTCAAGAAATTCGATGCGATTTGAAAATGTTCCTCATGTGATAAAATCCTCAAAAAATTGAAATACAATAGTTTTTTCACATTATTTTGATTTTTTAGATTTTCAAAAAAAATTTGGTTTTTTCGATTTTTTAATTTTTTTTGAATTTTTTGAATTTTCATAGGCTACTAGTGGCGCATATAGCCAATATGCGCCACGCATAATTTGCCTATGCGTGGCGCATATTGAAATGCGCCACTGATAAATTGTTACTAGTGGCGTGACAATGGTGGCGCATCCCATATGCGCCACGCATAAGCCAAAATAATGCGTCACCAATAGCCTTTTTTCCACTAGTGCATCTTCAGTACTAGCACCAGATAATTGCTCTTTCATAACAAGGTTCAATAAAGCAGGCTTAATCTCATAAAAGTTTGCAGCAGGAGCAGGTGGCGCAATAGGAGTGCATATAAAATCACTATTGTTCATACTAGTAAAGTCACACAGCTTGGTGTTTTCAGGATTAGCCATTTCAGCAAAACTAAAACCAGATAAGTAAAAGCAACTACCAAGGATTCTAATTTTTTGGGTTTTTGATAAAAAGCGATGCAGGTAAAATAAATAAAGTAAAGCAAAACAATAACAAAGTAAACGATGTGCGTGCGAAAAACTCCCCACGCAGAAGTCTTCTACTTCCTCCCCGGCAACAGTGCCAGAAAATATCTTGATTGCTGTGGTTTGATGGCCAGCCCGTTGGGAACCCCACGAGGAAGGTGTGATGAATATAGCAGCAAGATTTTTCCCTCAGTTAAGAATCCAAGGTATGTCGATCTTGGAGAGGAGAGACGGACGACTGAAGGTGATGCGGACTGGCTTAATAGCACTCCAACAAGGGCGCCGTTTAACGATACTTGTTGACTCGTCTTCGGCCAGTAGCAACGCGGAACCTGCACATACACAACCAAATACTTTGTTCCCAACTTACGATGAGGTTGTCAATCTCACCGGTTTGCTTGAAACAAAGGGTATGAGCGTATCGAGTGGAAAACAGTGAAAGTATGCGAGTAAAGTAAACAGTGTGAGTAAAGTAAACAGGTGATAGCAATATGATGGAAATAGGACCGGGGTCCATAGTTCACTAGTGGTGTCTCTCCATAAGATAAATAACACATGCTGGGTAAACAAATTACAGTTGGGCAATTGATAGAATAAAGATAATGTGATATGTCAAGAAGATCACTATGCGATTTACTCTGGGCATTACAACAAAATACATAGACCGCCATCCAACTGCATCTATGACTAATAATCCACTCACAGGGATATCGTCCGAACACCCCATGAGTATTAAGTTGCGAACAACAGATAATTGCATTAAGCAAAGTGTGTAATGTAAACAAATCATATGCCCTCGAGCATATGAATGTTGTTTTCTCCCTAGTAGCAACAGCACATCTACAACCTTAGAGGTTTCTGTCACTCCCCCAGGTTAAATAGAGGCATGAACCCACTATCGAGCATAAATACCCCCTCTTGGAGTCACTAGCAACTACTCGGCCAAGATAGCTACTAACAATGGAGAGCATGCAAGATCATAAACAACATAGAGATAACATAAGATATATTTTAGTATAGCTACTCAATGATAACACCAATATTCATCAGATCCCAACAAACCAAACATGTAGAATTACATAACGGTGATCTCAATCATGTAGGGCAGCTCATG
Organism: Dactylis glomerata; assembly: GCA_007115705.1. Lineage (NCBI taxonomy): Eukaryota > Viridiplantae > Streptophyta > Magnoliopsida > Poales > Poaceae > Dactylis > Dactylis glomerata. The sequence continues at coordinate 2,827 of QXEO01000192.1, read as the reverse complement.
AGATCTAAACATGAAGCACATGGTGGAGGAGACAACCATCTAGCTACTTCTATGGACCCATAGTCCAAGGTAGACTACTCACTCATCGCTCCGGAGGCAAGCATGGCGATGAAGAAGACCTCCGGTGGCGATTCCCCTCTCTGGCAGGGTGCCAGGAAGAGCTTCTGGACCCTCCCGATCTCGGGTCAACGACGGCGGTGGATCGCGATGTGTTTCTGGAAAATTGATCGGGCCCTTAGGTTTTTCCCGTCGGGGGGTCTTTATAGGCGAAGGGGCATCATCAGAGGTGGCCCGAGGCACCCTCACACATAGGGGGCGCGGCCAGGGGCCAGGCCACACCGCCCTGGTGTGTGGGGCCCTCGTGGCCCCCTCCAACTCCTCTTCGGATATCTGGAAGCTTCCGGGGAAAATAAGACTTCAGGAACTTGTTTCGTCCAATTCCGAGAATATTTCCTGTGTAGCACTTCTGAAACACAAAAACAGCAGAAAACAGGGAACTCGCACTGTGGCGACTTGTTAATAGGTTAGTTCCGGAAAATGCATAAAAGTGCCACGAAGTGTAACAAAACATTAGGCAAATGGTGTAAAAACAAGCATGGAGCATCAAAAATTATAGATACGTTGGAGACGTATCAACCGCGCAGGGCGTTGGGGCCTAGGGCTCTATTTCCTCTGGATCTGGTTTCGACCTGCTCTGAATCCGGGCTGGGTCAGGATGGATTGGGTCGAGCTACCGACATCCCTCCTCCGATGGCGGCCACGTGTGCGCCATTGACGTGTCCGGGTCCGAGCTCGGGTGGACCAAAACCGCTAGGGTTATGTCCTCGCACACTCAGCCTCTCCCTCAGATCTCGCGCTTCCAACACATCTGGGACCAAGGGAGAGCGGAGGGAGCTTCTAGGGTTGTCTTCGTTGATAAAGAGATCAGGCCGTCGATTCTTCGCCCTGCTCAGCCTTCCTCTTGGCGGGGGACGGTGTCCGAGGATAGCCAGAGTTTCGCATCGGTCGCTCGCTTGGCTCCGATGTCTTCCTTTGGGCGTGGTGGGCGAGAGGGTCCTCAGTACCCTGCTCGTCCTAACTACGCTCCGAGAAGGCCGCCTGGTGGATTTGCGGCGGGAGCGTTTGACAGTGGTGCTGCGAGGCCAAATCAACAGCAACAGCAAGGCGCGGGTCAAGATTTCCAGGAGGGAAATCGAGATCGCACTCAAGATCTTCATCAGCGTCATGATTTCTACGACCAGGAGGCAGATCCGAGGGAACAGCATGGCCGTGACTTCGGGCGCCAGGCAAATCAGCGCAGGGGGAGCTACAATCCACGCAGCTACAGATCTCGCAGCAGAGAATCTCGGGAGGTACGTTTCAATCCTAACCGCTTGGGTGGAATTGCTCCTCAAGAGCGTCCGGTTGGATTAGCCTTTTGTGCTGATCCAAATCCGAACAATAGAGATCAATGGGCTCATAGGTCGGAAATGAGGGAGGTGGATTCCGATAACTCCGCCAATAACTCGCATAGAGAGTTTGACCAGAGAGATGGTCCTGGTAACAATTCTATAGCTGCTTCTAATCTGAATTTGAGAAATGATGATGGGCATACTGAGGTGCGCCAGCAAAATCAGAATCAGGATGAGCGTAGGGAGGCCGTGAATGCTGTCATTCCTAAGCGCAATGTTCACTTTAGAGAGAATAGAAATCAAGTGCTAGAGGCTAGAGATATTTGCAGAATTTGTGGTGATGTGCATACTGAGAAATTTGTTTTCTATGAACCTCAACCTTGGTAAGTTGTAGCTCCCTTTGTGGGCGCAGCTGTTTCGGGTAATGGTTTCTTTGTTATTCCTGATATAAGAAATGCTGCTCCTGCTAAGAAAATTTACCAGGGTGTGGTGGAAGTACTTGAAGGAGATGTCTCGGCAATCAGTTGGAGCATGAATTTACTCAATGGGCTGGGGTCAGTTGCAACTGGAGGTGGTATGCAAAGCCCATGTCAGCCAAGAAGTTCTTGATGCGTTTTCCCAGTGCCAGGGATATGATGCTTAGGTACATTTTGGAGGACAAATCTCAGGACTGTGCAGAATGTGGTGGTCAAGGTTGTCCCCTGGTTTCCTGGTTATGGAGCTACTGGTGATCTAGATATTGCCTGGTTTCAGGTGAAGGGAATCCCTATAGATAACAGAAATTGTCCAGTTGCTGTCTATGCTGGGAGCACTGTTGGAAGGCCTTTGGCTGTTGACAGACACAACCTGAACAATGTTGATTATGTCAGAATTCAAATTGGTAACAGAATGTGGCTCTTGTTCCTCCAGTTGTATCAAATGTGAATATAGGTGCTAGTTTCTATGATCTTGAGTTCACTAGGGAAATTCCAAGAGGCAGACCTCAGGCTGAAGCAATTCCAGTCCATGTTGAGCATACTGACCAGAGTAGGCCTGTTATTGACAAACCTCCCTAATGCTGGGCATACTCCTAAAAGGACCAGACTAGATACTCTGGAAAGTAGGAAATGTGGGTAATCAGTCAGCTCCTAGTGGATTTATTAGAAGGCCCTAGGAATTCCTACCAGGCTCCCATAAGTAACAGGCTAGTTCAGGTGGTGCAATCTACTCAGGAGTCTGATTTAAGAGGAAAAAAGGAAAGCTGTTGAGGCTGTCCCCTCTATGGACATGATGATGATGATGAATCTTCAATGGGAGAGAAGGCTAGAATGTTGGGGATGGCATTAAGCAAGTTTGGTGATTCTAGTGCTTCCAGAATTTCTCCGTGCTATGGATCATTATCCTGCATACCTGGAGTACTTGTCAAGGCCAAGGATAACTGATGGTGGTGGAAATGT